>JAIWNI010000145.1:0-55353 GCA_025331435.1 Choanephora cucurbitarum | reverse complement strand
TGTGTTTGATTAAGGAATGCCCACTTCAAAAGCGCTAAAAAGTAAGATATCAAGGCAAAATGTTACATTGAAAACTAGAGAAGGTGTGAAATCTAGTGATCTCCTTAAAAGGGCTTTGGGTTCAAAGTTTTAGATGGAATCAAGTCATTCCCTGATTTAGGGAATGGCTTTGTTTCCTTGAACATCATGCCCTAAATCAGAATCGTCCCTTAAATTCCTTTTCCTAAGTCGTGGGATGACTGCACCGAATACTCTGTCTTAAAATAATATGCCTGGCTTTTTGACAGTGATACAATCTGAATGATTTTGTTTATAGGTCAATTTACATAAAATGAAAGAAGGTATCATTCAGTTCTTACTTTTTTTAATACTGGTAATACCGTCTTTGTTAATGAGCCAAAGAAAGAAAGAAAGAAAAAAAACACAATGGACGATGGACATTTATAAGCAGCTGTAGAAAATAATAAGAGGATGAAAGGTGTGCTTTTGCTAACTCCACATTGTTTCTTCTGCAAGCTCAGTCTCTTTAAATCATACTACTGGATAGGCACTAAAATATCCTTAATTTTGCAGTTTGGGAGATAGCTTATCTCTATCGGGCTATCATCTCTAAGGGAAGCAAAGACAACAGACTATTCTCTCTATAGTAAGCATCGCTCTCAAAATAAAGGCAGTCTATAAAAGTATACCATTTAAGTGAACTTAAACGACCAACTACCCCATTGCATTCATGCTTTCAGATTTCGAAGCTTGGACACCCGTTTGCTTTAAGTTTAAAATGCCTTTCATTCAAACGTAAACCAAAACAATGCACCTTTTTTCTCTAGACAAACTTCAAATACACTATGTGTAAACAAAATTTATCAATTGTTCAGTGTTTATTTCGTCAATCCATTCTCTAAATTATCGTTTCCTTGTCTTTACTTGAATGAAAAGCTGTACAGGACGATTAAAGGCGTGGCTGATATGCTGTCTTGCTTCCTCTACTACTTTATTGATGATTTTTCCATTCTGGCCAATCACTATCTTCTGTTGGCTATCTCGCTCTACATACACATTCTGATCAATTCTCAAAGTGCTATCACTGAGTTCGGTCCATCCCGCATTTTCTTGTCGCAGCATATAAGGAATGTATTGATGAAGACGTTTGAAGAATTCAATTCGAATTATTTCTTCCACACGTTTCAAATCAGGCATTTCTGTTTTTTGATCTGCTGGAAACAACCATTGAGAAGGCTGAGAATATGAGAACAACAATTCCTATTCATGAATTCATTAATCAATTAAACTCACACCGTATCAATTATTGAAATACAATACCTTTAATGAACAGAGACCTTCTTCATAAACAGCTGAGGTATACAATGTCTTTTGAATTGAACGATAACCTTCTAAATATCTTTGGACCACATGATCTAGCTGTCCATTCTCTTTGTACATCAAGTCCATTTTGTTCATAATCAATGTGGCTGGCAAAGGCTCCTTTTGGTTCTGCTGTTTTACCAACTGATCTAGTAAAAACTTTTCAGCTAATTGGGCTTGAGGCTGTATGGCTCTACTGGCATCCACAACAATCAACACTATTCAATATCAAATGTCAATAAGCAAAAACTAAATGAGTAAATGAACAAAGCATATTTTACAATGATCTGCTTCATCCAAAGATCTCCAAGAGGAAGTAGCCAAGGTACGATTCATTTTAGCATGGTTCCGGTCAGGAATGATGCCTGGTGTGTCCAAAAAGACAACTTGTTGATTGGCTTCAGTCAAGACAGCCAGAATTCGTTCTCGGGTCGTATGTGCCTTTGGTGAAACACCTGAGATCTAAGTAAGATATGGACAGATTCAGTAAAACATTAGAGAAGCATGGCTTCTTTAATTTTACCTGTTCTCCTACAAGATGATTTACTAAAGTAGATTTACCTGCATTGGCTGCGCCTATCACTGCTACTTTCAATAAGTGTGGATTTTCGGGTTGAACTATAGATGTATTCACTTTCACAAGACGTTCTTTCAGGCCTAATGATAAAAGTTAGCAAACGAAACGGTCCAGAGGTTAAATACTGACCCGCTGGTTTTCGGAACGGCATTAGTTCATTATATGTTTGTTTGACTGGTTTTGTTTTCACTTGCTTAGACGATGCAGGCACTCTTTGTTCTAACAAGCCTGCCTTTGCTTTGGCTCGGCTCATGATGGCATAGGCACGGTGTTGACAACCTATCATTATGTCACTATGGTCAGCGTTGTTACTATGCTAGTGTTCGTTTCTATGTCTTGTTCTCTAATACCTGCTCTAAAGAAAAAGCGAAAGCATGGTGGGGTATTCATCGATGATAATAGGAACAAAAAGAATTCAGGTAAAAGACAAAGACAGCTGCTTTTCAGGTGGCTTAGAATTCCTGCAATTTGGATTAATTGAGCTTCTATTCCTTTTTTTCTCTTAGCATTTTTTTTAATCAATATAAATATTCATTAGCACCATGAGACAATTAAAGCACCATGAACAAAAATTACTAAAGAAAGTTGACTTCTTGCAATGGAAGAAAGAAGACAGTCTGCGTGAAATCAAAGTGATCCGTCGCTATTTCTTACAACAAAGAGAAGATTATCACAAGTAAATTTTCACAGGTGTATAACTGAAGATCAAGCACTAACGAAATGTTAGATATAATAAATTAGTGGGCAACATTCGAGCTCTGGCCAACAAGATCTCTTTGTTGGATGCTCGTGATCCTTTCCGTAGTCAGCAAGAAAAAGCACTTTTAGAGAAATTGTATAATATGGGCATCATCACAGCTACCACTAAGTTTTCAGATTGTCGAAAAGTGACCGTATCAGCCTTTTGTCGCCGTCGTCTTCCTATCGTAATGTGCCGTCTTAAAATGGCAGAGACTGTGAAGGAAGCAGTAACTTTTGTTGAACAAGGTCATATTCGTGTAGGCCCTCAGACAATTACTGATCCTGCATTCTTGGTCAATCGTACTATGGAAGACTATGTTACTTGGGTGGATACTTCAAAGATCAAGAGAAAGATTATGAAGTACAATGATAAGGTAACAAAACATATTATTTGTCTTAAAGGAGAAGGGTAACTTACATCCTTTTTTTTTTCTTCACCTAGTTGGATGATTTTGATCTCTTGTAAATAATTTGATACATATACTAAATTTGAATTGGGACAATAAAATGATACACATAAGCAATGCAAGCCATGAATATGACCAATTGGATTGCAGATATTTAACAAGCGAACTTGCTTTTTTATAAAGTTGAATAGAGAAATCAGTGTTCTTTGTTTCTTTTTTGTTGGTTATTAAGGGAAAATGCATCGGTGCATAAATCAACGTTGGATGGTATGATAAAGTTCTATTTGTATTAGCTTTTATTTAATCTGTGTCTATCAGAGTATCAGCGCTCAATCTGCTATGAAAAGAGCTATCCTTTTTCCCGGTAAAACAGGATAAACAAACAAATCCTTTTTTTTTTCTTTATTTATGCATGTATGTATAGGACAAGGCTCACAATATGTTGGTATGGGAAAAGAACTTCACGACCGTTACGCAGTTGCCAGACAGGTGTTTGAAGAAGCAGATCAAGCTCTCGGTTACGATCAACGTGCACTCGTGTTTGGTGGTCAACAAGAAGTCTTGAAATTGACTGAGAACGCTCAACCAGCTATCCTGACTACGTCCATCGCTCTCTTGCGTGTCTTGCAGGAAAACCAAGTTGACTTGGCTGCTTCAGGTTGGTTTGGATTAGGTCATTCGTTGGGTGAATATACTGCTTTAGTGGCTGCAGGTTCACTTTCCTTGACAGATGCTGTTCGATTGGTCAGATTACGGGGTGAATCTATGACTAGGGCTGTGGCCGATCGACGCACAGCCATGTCTGCCCTAGTGGTCCGTAAAGGCAAATTAAGCGATCTCTTAGAATCCATGCAACTTCTTCAGGCTGAGCTACCTAAGGAGGAGCATGTATCTATTGCTAATATTAACAGTGTAAGAAAATTGTGATATGTCTCTTTGTATTCATCTACGACGAAACTTACTGAAGGATCCCTTTCATAGTCATTTCAAGTGGTCTTGAGTGGTACAAGCTATGGTGTCGATTACGCCTCGCGTGCATTGCAAGCTAAACGATTTGCTGCTAAAGCAGTAGATTTGCCGGTATCGTAAAGTAAAATTAACTATACCTACTGCTTTTACTCAGTTATTTTTTTTATAGTGCCCCATTTCATTGTGCATTAATGCAAGAAGCTGCTGATGTAATGCAGGAAGCATTAACTAAAGTAGAGATCAAGATGCCTTCAATGCCAGTGATTTCTAATGTGACAGCAAAACCTGTAAGTTGGCCGCAGCATGAAATGAATGTCAATAACGCATGTATTGGATAGTATACAAGCACACAAGCTATTTTGGAGAGATTAGTAGAACAGGTAGTAGCACCTGTTCAGTGGGAGCGTAGTATTGCCTATTGTAAGGAGCAAGGTGTAGATGACTTTCTATGTGTTGGACCTGGTAAAGTATTGGCCAATTTGCTGAAGAAAGAATATCCCTTAGATAGAATTCGGTAAGCATGGTATAAGACTTTATCTTGTTTTTTTTGGAGGCAACTTTTTAGGGGTACAGTTAAGACTAATTTACATACAAAAGTACAATGAATACTGTAGACGACATTCCACACTGCATGGATTGATTAGACTTTTGTTTTAAGTATCTTTTGATCATTATTAAAAAGATGAAAATGATCATACCATTTAATTCGCTAGCTATCTTAAAAGCTTTCAATTTTTTCCCTCTTTTGACTATGTAGTCATTTCAGAAAGTAAAGTGGCTGATTTTGATATCATCATAACATTTGCTAGTACAGATACATTAGTCAAAAGTCCTTTGATTTAAACTTCATCTATACCAAGCATAATGTACATTCATTTTGAGACGTCTGTTCGCTCTATCAAGAGTAGCCTCCACAAAGCTCAAACAACGGCCTAGCACTTCTTCCTTGTGATTAACGTTAGCCTTACATTTAAGCGCTCCTATTTCGATATGCTTTTGAACATCTAAAGTAAATACTGATTGAACTCAGTGGCCAATATGACAATCGAAACAGATAATGCGTTCACTTTAGTTGTAGAAACTGCAAATATAGCTTTTGAAGCCAAAGGCACCTTTGGTGTATCTTTGTTTCTTTATTTATTTCGATTGGATGAAATTGTGTCTAATTAATGAGTAGATCGCATCAAGTTATCACAAAGCTGCTGGTTGTACCAAAGAAGCATGAAAACATCCAAAGCCTTGTTTCAAATTTCCTGCTAATCTAGTTAAAATAACAAAAAGGTTCTCACCAGTACACGCTAAGACAATTAGCTTAAGCTCTTTTAAGAGAATATGGTGCTGATTTAGCTTTTTCTTTTATTTCAAAATGCTCTCAGGATCTTCATCACAAAGCTTGACATATCTTTGAGCTCTGCAGATATAGATGCCTAGCTGTTTCGCTGCAGTTAAAGCATTAAAACATTTGATAAAAACAAGTGAAGAAGATCACCAAAGTAGGCTGTACCGTCGATTGCTAATTAATTCCGTATCAGCATCGTTGTTCTTATCAACAGAAACCGGATGCATTATAAGATTAGGATTTCGTTCCCGGTTTTTGTTCTCTGAAAATTGTGGATGAGAGTTATTTGTTTTAATAGTAAATACTTCTTCGCCAATGACAAGATCCATCGGCTCAAATCCGTGCTCATCAACAATATGTCCTTGTGCATCTTCGTAAAGAAATTACATGATCATTCTATAGGTTTACAAATAAGAAGGATGTAAAAGAGTTATACCGAGAATAACCACCATTTCTTATTGTTACGCACACTTTTTTTTTTGCACAACATCAAACTCAAACCAACGGCTTCACTTTCTGAAAAGACCTTTTTTTTACCATTCTTGTTTACTAATTTGTTATGGTGCCTACAGATGCTGTCTTGATTAAACAAGGTGCTGAAGCAGTAGGTAGCATTCCTTGTTATGAACTTAACAAAGCAATCGACTTAAAGCTCTCTGTCTAGCGCGTCTTTCACTTGCCTACCTTTCTGGGTCAGCCTAATGGCTGTATTGCTAAAGAACGATTCAAAAAGACTTACCGTCACCCCGATCTCGATCAATTTCTTACGTCGCGTCGTGTTACTCAAGAAGCTCGTTGCTTAGCGAAATGCAAACAAGCAGGCATGGATACACCCACTGTATATTTTGTCGATGTGCCTTCTGCCACTATCTATATGGAACATATTGTAGGCATCACTGTTAAGCAACAACTATTAGAACATCAAGAAACTGAATATCAAGCCATAGATACAGGTATATACATATATATATATAGGCGAAGAAAGAGAAAGGTTCTGAAAGAGCTAGCTTTTTAGATATGTTAGCAGAACGTATTGGTGTCTCTCTTGCCAAGATGCATGGGATCAATATTGTGCATGGCGATCTAACGACATCCAATCTGCTGTTAAGAGAAAAGACAGATCAAGTGGTCATTATCGATTTCGGTCTCAGTTCAACATCAACGTTAATTGAGGATAAAGCAGTTGATCTTTATGTGCTTGAGAGAGCCTTTGCTAGCACACACCCAAAGACTGAAGTGATGGTAAGAAATTGCTACTAGTGAAAGAGAACCAGGTTATTTATTCTATTGATAGTTTGAGAAGATTTTGTCACATTACTTCAAGCACTCAAAACAGAGTAAACAAATCCTGACAAAGTTAGAAGACGGTAAACCTTCAGTAATCTCTTACATGTATTGTATGTACTCATCTATCTATCTATAGTCCGAATGAGAGGTCGTAAGCGAAGTATGGTTGGTTAATTTGAGAATAAAGCACTTGTTTTTTTGGAATTTTCGCTTTTCTTTTCTTTTTTTTTTGTTATACATGTTGATTATTCAGTCAGACAAACAGAGGCCTGCAACAGCTAAATTATCGTTTGATCTATTTCAACAATCAGGTGCATTACCTGGTCAGTGGGCTCAGATCTATACAGATCCATCGCACGTAACTATCTGATGAGACTATAGTTGAATTTCGTCTAAAAAAAAAACTCTTTGAAGTATTATTATGCTTCTGTGTGGCCTGCTCCTATTCCTGATCAACAAATATGGGTTAGTCCTTTTGTTCAGATGAATAGACTGACTGATTTCAGTAAATAAGTAAACGTGTCATTTGGTTCGAGATAATTAATCCTATACACTTCAAAGTGACACCTTGTATTCGACTGGTCACGAAACCAACCATAGCCATTCGTGTTCAAGTCAGCTATCAACTAACAGAGCACATGTCACATCAAGATCAACTTGCTCATTTCGGTTTTGTGTTTACAGAAGCCTCTGAATCCATGCAGCTGAAAGTAAGTCAAGCAGAGTAAGCTGAAAAGAATCTTGCAACTCATTTAGTTCAGTACATTCAACATCAACTGGTCCATCAACTGATTCATCAAGGTGCTTCTGTTCAGTCTGTCCTCCAACTCAATATCGTATCCACTTATCCTGCCGACACACATGTCCTTGTTTCACCTGCCACTTTGCTCTCACTTCATACAACTAGCTCTGATAGACTGACAGAGGCTATGGCAGCTATCTCAGTCGATGATTCTGTTGCTGTATCTAGCTTTCAAAGAGCCTATCGAGCATTGTATGAAGTAGTCTGTTTTCCCTTTCTCTACAAACAATGGATAGAACAGCTTCAGATCGAATGCCCCAAAGGTGTTTTGTTGTATGGTCCACCAGGTGTTGGCAAAACATTTCTAGTGTCATGTTTAGCGAAACAGTATGGAGCTAAAATGTTTGTGATCCAAGGATCGGATCTGTTCGGTCCCATGGTAGGGGAATCAGAAGAACGGTTACGATCTCAGTTCTCAGAGGCAAAGATGTATGCACTCGAGTCACCTGATCAACCTGTCATTTTGTTTATCGATGAAATGGTAAAAATCCTGCTTGAGTTGGGGAGAAGGGAATTTCTTACATGACTTATTAGGATGCATTGACACCTAAAAGAGATCAATCGCAATCGCATGAAAATCGAATGGTGGCTCAATTGTTGACATTAATGGATGGTGTAGAATCAAGAGGTAAACTAGTAGTGGTAGGCGCTACCAATCGACCAAACGCCATTGATCCTGCTCTACGTCGCCCAGGAAGGTAAGTAAACAACGACCAATCGATTATCAATGAATTTTGCATTTATTTTCTCTGGTTGTTCTATAGATTTGATCGCGAGATACATATGGAAGCACCTAATGCTAATGATCGTTTAGCCTTATTTCAGTCACAAGTGAATCAAATGCCTTTAGATGACACAGTGGATTTAGGTATGAAAAATATTCTAAGGAGCTAAAGATCGAATTGACCTTACGAAATAATATAGATCGTCTGGCTAGTATGACAAATGGTTATGTTGCAGCAGACATTCATGCAGTTTGTCGAGAAGCAGCTATGGCAGCAGTACAACGGGCTATGCAACAGCAACAGCAAGAAAAGTAAAGAGCCAAAAAAAACACTGTAATGCCGTGTATATACTCATCTTTTTTTTTGGGAAGCGTGCAAGTGACCCTTGCGGATTTTCGATCAGCTTTTGCTTCTGTAGGTCCTTCAATGCAGAGAGGCTTTCAAGTGCAAGTGGATAAGATGACTTGGGAAGATGTGGGAGGATTAGAGCAAGTCAAGAAGGTAAAAACATCTTTATTTTTTATTGGTATTATTGAGTTGATAATCACCATTCCTTTGTATATAAAGCGTTTACAACAAGCAGTAGAATGGCCCTTACTTTATAAAGATTCTTTCCAACGTCTTGGTCTAAAACCACCTCGAGGCATTTTGTTGTATGGTCCTCCTGGCTGTAGTAAGACTACACTCGTCAAGGTGATCGCTTCTTCTGCCAATATAGCTTTCTTATCTATTCATGGCGCCCAACTCTATTCCCCGTTTGTAGGGGATTCTGAAAAAGTGATTCGCTCTACTTTCCAAAAGGCCCGTGCGTCTGCACCTGCCATCATTTTCTTGGACGAAACAGAGGCTATTGTAGGCAAGCGTAATATGGGCCATGGTGGATCCGATAGTGGTGACAGTGTTCAAGAACGTGTTTTGTCTACTCTATTGAATGAAATGGATGGTGTAGAAAATGCAGAGGCTGTCTTAGTGGTTGGCGCTACCAATCGGCCGGATATGTTAGATGCTGCTTTGATGCGACCCGGTCGATTTGATCAGGCAGTCTATGTACCACCTCCAGATCCAGTTGCACGGTTAGCCATTCTTAAGATTCACACAAGGCATATGCCATTATCTTCTGATGTGGATTTAGAATTAATTTCAAAAAGAGTAAGGACAACATATGAAGCATTTATTTTTGAACTGAATCTTTAATCTTTCTATAGACGCCTTATTATACTGGTGCTGATTTACAGAATTTATGCCGAGAAGCAGCTATGGTTGCTTTGAGATCATTAAATACAGTAGTGGATGTGGTAATAAGAACAAAAAAAACTTTTATTTATTTGTATTGTTTAGTTTTAACATATCAACTAATAGACAATGACTGACTTTGATAAAGCATTATCAACCATTCCTGCTTCATTAAATGAAGCACTTGTGGAGAAATATAGCAAAAACCCCCATGGATCAAATGAGGAGCAATAAAGAAAAATCAATCCAGTATTCAGTGTGAGACTTGTTTATCACTTGGTAAATACATAGGCGCAGGGATAGGATTCGCATCAGTAACGCCAGCAGTTGACTCGACAGCAGCAGGTAATGCATTTATAGCAGTATGAGAGGCATCTTCAGTAGGTGCGCCAGAGGTCATTTTAGCAGGTACTTTTGAGTCCTCTTGATGGGATGATACCGGTACAACATCGGAAGCTTCTTGTTTGATTTCTTGCTTGACCGTCTGTCTGACACTTCTTGAGCGACTCTTTTTTGTCAATTCGCGTTCTGCAACCAAGCTGGCTTTTCGCTTGCTTCTTCGCGTTCTGCCTCTTTCTTGTTCTTCCACCAGTTCCATTGCTGTCTGAATAGCTTCTACTTCTGCTTCTTTTCGCTTAAGGTCGGCTGCTGCTACTGCTGATCGTCTTGATGTTCTTTTGTTTGGTTGAGTAATCAGTTGTTCTTCTTGCATCTCCACCTTGACTTCTTCGCTCTTTGTTTCTTCTTCTTCTTCTTTAGCCTTTCGCTTTTTTGCTGCCTTCTGACTCTTACGTCCCTTGGTCTCTAATGTTTCTGTTCCTTTCTTTGGTACCCAAACATCATCATTGACTGTCTCAAGATTGTAAAGCTTATACAATTCAAATACAGCTTGTTCTATTTTTTGGAAATAGATGATTACTTTATCCACTTAATATCACTCTAGGTTTTTGAAGAAGATTACCTTTATCTTTGGCTTCAATCATTAAATCCACGTCGTCTGTTGTGGGAGGTAGATACTGTAAAAAGAAATTAATCCCTAAGTAATGGTAAGTAGAGCATCACCGCCTACCTTAACACGATCACTGTGAGCTCTCATTTCAACAGCTGTCTTTGCGCCTCGTCTTGATTCAGAATAATGTTGCTGAGTGTTTCACCAAAGAATAATAGAAATTGAGCTTATGGCAAATTTCTTCCTTTTCATAACGTTTTCTTTACCTTGGGTTTAATGCCCTTGTCATACCATACTTGGTTGATTTCAGGTAACCAAGCAACGAGGTCAGTAATGTCTCCTGGGTTAATACTGAATATGTTTGATAAGTGAAGAGCTATTAAACGAAATGGTTATTTATACTTTACTGATGATGATGCCTATAATATTTAGAAAAAAAAATAAGTTCCACTGGTCTGAGAGATGATAATGAAGCCTACCAATCTAAGACTAAAGGTATTTTGAGCTTCTTGCAAACAGGAAGTAGATCTGATACGGAATAACCGAGTTCATCGTTTTCAAGTACAAGTCTTCTTTTGATATGCTCAGGTAATTGTTCATATTCTTTTTCGAAGCGCTTCATTCCTTGTGAGTACAGTGAAGAAATTGATTAATCATATTTACTTACAGCAATAGCAGATGCTTTATCACCATAGACACCACCCATATGACTAACATTGCTTAGTTGAAAGAAAATCTTTTTTTTTGTGTTTGTACTGCACTTACATAATCATGACAGAATCTTGATTCATGCCCATCAAATCCAACATGCGCGCATGATCTAATCAGAATTATGCGTAAGAGGTGAAATAGATTTGTTTTCTTGGCTGACCATCACTTACAGTCTAATTCGCGCACAGTGTTGGTGACAACATTAGGGTTGAGTGAGACTAATTGATTGAATTGACCTGGATGCATTGTCTTTTGATACACACTGTAAATAAATAGAAACATGACACTAATTTTACTCTTTCTTACCAGACGATGATTGTACTTGTTGGCCAAATCACCCACGTCTTTCAATTCTTTTTCTGCAAATGAAATATCATATCTAATTTGGTAGCACTCAGTGTCTTTATCGCATAAATAAACCTGGCTATTGCTTACCCTACTTGCTGATGACTGGCAAAAGGAAACATTTCACTCGAAATACGCATGAACTTGATCTTATTATCTTTTTTTAATGTTTAAGCAGCAGTAATAAAAAGAGAAGAAGATAGTGTTATGTTTAGCATTAGAACAAATATTGATTGTTGCTTTTGTACCTTCATTCCATTGTATCATCTTTTTCATGTCAGCTACATTCTGAACAAACAAAAAATCAGATTATCAAACTTTTAAGAAAAAATTGATTGAATCACTTTACTGCCAAAGCCAATTCTTTAACATAATCCAGTCCTTTTTTACGAACCGTATCTAAGTAGAAACAAATGTATTTAGATACTAGAGCAAAACATGCAATACTATGTTTACCTAAACGGCACGTTCTAGCACTGAATACAGGTGGCTTTTGATGGCGTAACACAGTGTTCATGCATCTATTAAGTCAAATGAGATTTTCATGCGAAAAAAAAAACTTTTTTTTTAACTTTACGCATAACCAAGTCTGCCTTTAAATGACTGAGGATGAGTGTGTTTATAGTGATCCTCTTGTGAAATCACTCTCTTTTCCTCTATTTTCACTTCTTTTTTCTCTACAATTTCGGTTGAATCTGTCATTTTGAAATAAAAGAGAGAGAAAAGCACGGAAAAATAGTGCAAGTAAAACCCCCTCCTTTTGTTTTTTCAATGATGCAATCTAGTAATGATATATCGGCGATCTGACACGAATTTCTGCAAACATGATCTACAACTCCGATTTTCTTTTGGCATATACAGCCAAGCTTACGTTACTTTCCAAAAAGCAAATGGTGAAGAGCTATCTAAAGCTGGTCTCTTTTTCTCTTTCTCTTCCTATTAAAATATAGTAAGAGGACAAATACCCTTTTCTTTTATAGAAACGGACATAAAGAGAATTTAATAAAAAAGAAGATAATGTTTATAGTCTGATGGAGTGCGTGTTGACACTATAACCACAATATAATTCTTGAAACAATAATCTATCAAAAAACTTGAGCGTCAAGAACCTCAGAAAGACTGCTGATGAACACTGGATCAGAAGGTGGCTGAAGCCATCAGTGCAATTATGCGACAATTACAGCGACTTTACTAAAGAAACACTTATAATCTGTATACTCGAAAATTGACACGAGCGTGGGCTATTGTTCAAATTTGCAAAACACTTCAATGTTAATTCATCATTGTGAAAAACAAATGCTTAAGCTTGAAGTCAAAAACTCAGTGGAGAATTCACAGATGAAATTCGATTGAATAGATAATGAACTAAATTTCATACTGACATGAGAAATAACTAGATTGGAGTAAACAGTCTAGAAGTAGAGCTAATTTCAAAAGACTGAAAATAAGGGTTACATATCCATGTGCCTGCTTTATTATTTACCCAAATTGAATTTCATAGAACAATTTTGGGCAATGGTCAAGCTGAAAGTTAAAAAGAAGTTGTTTGATAGGATTGGTTATGTCTGTGTCGATATACTCATTATTGATGGTTATAGCTTTCGTAATAACTACAATTGCTACAATGAAGCACCCTTCTGGTATGTACATATCCTCTTTTCTTTAAAACGGCAAGCGACTTTATAAAGGTCAGATTATCACAACTGGCTAACTAGAGTCATTGCCTTCACCTTTTCATATAAGCTATTCTACACAATGAACATGACAGAACAAACTTATACTGTATTACGCATACATCATTAATATCACTAGCAATCACTGCAATTATCATCAGCCACAATAGCCCACTTAGTTTAAAATCAAGAATAAAATCATCATGACATTTGCTAATATAAATACACATTTAGTTCAAATAATCCTCTTCTCTTTTTAAACAGAGATCTAGCTTAGCAATTGCGATTGTTGCGTAGTGCCTCTCTCTATTATTTTGATGTCTTCTCTAGGTTAAAAACGAGTTGTTCATGTTGTTTACAAGCAACTTTGCACGTTGTGATATTAAACTTGCGATGTCGAAGGATGGAACTGAAGTCTATTCCAATTTGCAAGCTAATTATTATACAGGTGCTAATGTTCATATATCGCCTCAAGAAGCTCGCTTTTTTGCTTGTGAGAGAAGAGTTTCATTCAAGTATTAGTGCATATACAGACAAAAACAAAGCTTAAGAGCTTGTTTGGCTCTATGACATTACTTGAGGGTGTGAATACAGAAAAAAGAACTATTGTCTTTTTCTTCTTTTTAAAACCTATGATTGTATAGCATACAATGGCACTGAGCATCAAGTTACAACGAAACGTATTTTGTCAGACTATAATTCGTATATGGAGAAAAGCAGTTGCCAGCTTTAGCTTTTTAATTAGTGTACTCAATTCGAAATTGTGTCTCAATTTTTTTACTTGGTTACCCAAAAACTGTAGAAGGTGAGCGATACAAGAAGCCCAGATTCTGAAACAAGTGCTTCGTGTATATAGATACGTATACTAAAAAGTTGAGAATCCAATAGCAAAAACAATATGCAGGTATGACTATGTCTTTTCTGAATGGCCTAAATCAGTCCTTTGTGAATATTCAGGTTAACCATAGCACTCTTTCTTTCTTTTGACAAATGCGAAGGCTTTCGTATAAAGGTCTTGAGACATACAGCAATATGCATAAAAAATAAGCTTTTGGAAATTGTAAACAACCCTTTAGCCTTTGCTCGACCAAATTTTAACGTAAACAAGACGAAAGTAATGTATTAACACACTAAGAACAACTGCTGTTCAATTCTTCTTAATTGAACTCCTCCAAATAAGCTGATAAGGTTATCTTGATGCACTTTTTTGTCCTGCGCTAATTGAAAGTGTAAGCACTCCAACCTTTTTCTTTCTCTGTAAAAGGAAATTATTGATCGTCGAAGATATCTCAGTTGCCCAGTGCATCGCCTTTCTTTCCGCTATTCATCACTTTTTGCTTGTGTAACGGTAGGATTGAATAAAACTCATTACGACTTCGTCACTCGTAAAGGTGATCAAGACTCTCATTCAACCTATGCTTCCAATTTTCTGACGCCTCCTCCGAACCTCCTTTCTCTCTCACCCTCAGCTTAAACTTTTGGTCGTGTTGTGCGCGGTGTCTGTTGTCTGTTTTTCTCTGTTTCCCTCGTTGTCGGTGCCTTGCGGAAAATGGGTCTGGGAAACCCATAGGCCTTCGTGATATACTCCAGGAGTGGTGCCCTGGAGCCTCGTTAGTGCGTAACTCCCTTCGTGGTAAAGTATGGACTTCGGTCCTAGCTATTGTATCAACCCAATGTATATTCAAAGAATATCTTTCACTTTTGCTCTCACACTTGCCCATCTTGTTTATTCTGTTTCGCTCCCCCGCTTCCTCCATTCCTCTCAAGTCTCTTCAGTCTCTCAAGTCTCTCAAACAACAAACGACACGTTTCGTTTACAGATTCCTTCGCTTCCTTTTACTCTTAATTTTATATATCCAGTCTTTTTCTTCCCTCTTCTGACATTTAAAGGACTTAAAATAAACCCGGACTTGTTCCCCTAAAAAAAAAAAAGTTGCCCAGTGTACCTGATTTCAATAAATCTAAACAATCAACAGAATTAGTAAGTGAAATATTTAAGGATTAATGACTTTTGTTTGAGAAACAATTCCACTTGATTTTATAAGGAAATATGAAGGGTTTTATTTTTGTTGGTATACAAAAGTAAAAGATATAGAATATTATTGATTAACTCGCTTCTTCTAATTCTCTTGAGTGAATCTGAGCTTCCCAAGCAGAAAAAGAAAGCAGAATGGTCTTTATAAGAGAAAATGATCTACGTGTAACTGAGAAACAGAAAGATCAATAAACAGCAAAAATGGGCAAAAAAAGAAAGAAAAGTGTGCACGAAAGCAACATCTCTCATTGGTCTTTTAAATATATTCTCTGATTGGGGTTCGGCTGTTCAATTCCATCTGCATTTGTATGTGTAAAATGGTTTCCTAAACTTTAACCCCCCTACTGTACTTTTTCTTCTCGTTTTTATACATAAATAATATGGGCCGTAAGTTGATGAATACGTTGAGAGCAATCGTGCCTTGTTACTCATTATCTGTTAGTCCGGGTACTTCGCTTCTTCAAGCCTTTTATGGCTGCTCTTCCTGAAATAGAGTCTCCTGATCGCAAAGTAAATGACACAACCCTTTATTACACGACATCTAGCTAAACTCTTCTTATAGGTTCCTTTCAACTTTAAGCTTTTATACACTGTGATTGCTCTTTTTGCCTATTTAGTGATGTCTCAGCTTCCTCTCTATGGTGTTGTTTCCTCTGATTCTTCTGACCCTCTTTACTGGTTCCGTACTGTCTTGGCCTCTAACCGTGGTACACTTACTGAATTAGGTGTTTTGCCTATTTTGACTTCTGGTATGGTTTTGCAACTTTTGGCTGCTTCTAATGTAATTCATGTCGATTACAGCTTAAAGGAAGATCGCGCTTTGTTCTGCGGTGCTCAAAAATGTAAGTAAAAAGAGAAACAGAGAAAAGAGAGGGAAAAAAAGGAAAAATCAAACATCGAAAATCAAATGTGTACGTGTTTTGCCAAGAGTGCTGATTTTCCTTGTTAGTATTTGCTGTTCTTATTGCTGTCACCCAAGCTGTTCTTCTCGTTTTCACTGGTCTTTATGGTAATCCCATTGAAATTGGTACCATTCGTTGCGGTTTGTTGATCTTTCAACTTGTCTTTTCATCTTATGTTGTTATTCTTTTGGATGAATTGTTGCAAAAGGGCTATGGTTTGGGCTCTGGTATTAACATTTTCGTTGCTGCCAATGTCTGCCAAACCATTTTCTGGAAGGTGTTGTCTTTCTCCACTGTCGCTACTATTCGTGGTAACGAATATGAAGGCGCCCTTATCTCTCTTTTCCATTTATTGGGCTCTCGTAAGGATAAGGCTCGCGCTTTGAAGGATGCTTTCTATCGCTCTGACTTAACTAATGCCATGAGCGTCTTCAGTACTCTTGCTACTTTTGCTGCTGTCATCTATATCCAAGGCTTCCGCGTTGAACTTCCCGTCAAGTCCAACCGCCTTCGCGGTCAGCGTGCCAACTATCCCATTAAGTTTTTCTATACCTCTAGCATGCCTATCATGCTTCAAACTGCCTTGTTTGCCAACGTTTCTTTGTTCTCCCAAACTGTTTATTCTTACTTTGGCAGCAATTTGATTACTCGTGTACTTGGTGTCTGGGAGCCTGTAGCTGAAAACAGTAGTCAGCTTGTAGCCACTGGTGGTCTTGTTTACTATATTTCATCTCCTCACAGCGTTGCTGAAGCTATCTTTGCTCCCTTGCACACAGTTGTGTATGTTTCTATTACGTTGCTCATCTGTGCTTACCTTTCCAAGGCATGGGTTGATATCTCTGGTTCTTCTTCTCGTGATGTTGCCAAGACATTGAAGGATCAACAATTGACTATTGCTGGTTTCCGTGATGTGTCTATGTACAAGGAATTGCAGCGCGTTATCCCTGTTGCTGCTTCTTTCGGTGGCGCTGCCCTGGCCATTATTGCTGTTGTTGCTGATACTTTTGGCGCAATTGGTTCTGGTGCAGGTATCTTGATGACAGTCATGATCATCTTCCAATACTTTGAAATGTTTGTTCGTGAACAAATGGAAGGTAACATGTCTATGGAAGCTATGATGGCCGGTCAATAGACACCCTTCAAAAGAAAATGATAGAAGTGATTGAATGCTTAAAGAAGGACAAAGGAGCTAGCTTGCCACATCCTTGCTTTTATTTCAACTTCCTTTCTGTCTTTTCGTGTATAACTTTTTTGCTTTTCTTGTTTAAACCCTTAATACGCTTCTTATCAAAATAATGTAGAATTAGTATCTCAAAAATAATATAACATTAAAAAACACACATATATATTTATTGTAATTGATGTATGATTATTTGCTTTTTTGTTTATTTATCCAACAGATTGGCTTATACATTTCTGTCGGTTTGACAATCTAAAATAAATCTTCAAGAGTCTAATAAACCTTGGCAAAGCGTCTTCAAATCATGACACATCTTGATGAATACAGAATCGGATATTTATGTCGATTCTTTGTCCTGAGAATTGAAAATTCCCGCCAGTATCTAATAACTTGCTAATATCAGTCTAACTCTATTCTTGTAAAGAATTTAAAATCTTGTCACTCAAAGCAATACAATCCAAAAGAAATAGTGCTTCTTCCTTTCCTTTCCTTTCCTTTTCTTTCTATTGATTCTGATTTAGATTACGATGAAAGTATTGTCGCTTGTTGCAGTTGCTCTTGCAGTAGCTCATGCCCAAAAGTGGGGTCAGTCAAATAATCTTTTAGTCTTTTTATCCTTCTTTTTACTAAAAACATTCCTTAAATACAAAAAGATGTAGAATCGCAAATCGGAAGATCAATTGCCCCTATGAGCACAGGTAATTAGTGGAATTTGCATTGTTACTTCACAGCCTTAAACACATATATTATACTTTGTATATTAGATGTTCTTACCCCAGAAGTGCAAACATTGCTATCATATGTGTCTAATCGCCCCAGAGTTATGCGTGTTAGTGACTTGATGAAAGCCGAATTCAGTGATGAACTAAAAGATGATATACAAACACCGGAGTCTGATGAAGAAGACCTGAGTGATCAAAAAGCATCCCTAGCTCTTAAGATGCTTGAAATGCTAGATAAAAACTCAAACGATGAAGATGCTTTGACTCTTAAAAAAGAAGATGCAGCCACTACAGAAAAGCTTTCTATCAAAGAAGATCTCCAGAAGGAAGAAGCCACCAGCTACGATGAGGTAACAGAAGACCAAGATGTAGCCGATAACAGCACCAACCAACAAATACTAGAAGACCAAGATACAGAAATATCACAGACATCAGAAGATCAGGATATCGAAGAACAGAACGAGATAGTGCAGACAGCAAAAGAAAATACGTCCAGTGAGAATGTCTTGAAATCAATGTCAGCAAAGGGAAAGCACAATTCTTCGTCAGGCAAGGATATGGCCAGTAGCTCTGATGATGAGCGAAAGGCCAATGTAACTGAAGCATTCGCAGATAAAGACTCGGATTATGCAGAACTCTTGTATGGACATGAAGAGACTTCTTTTCTGGACGTAGGCGCAGATGATGACGAAGAACCAGAAGAAGATGAAGAATCTAGTAGCAATGGTTCTCAAGAAAGTGAGATTACCAAGAGCCAAAATAAGAAAGAATCTGGCTTTACTGATCTTATCTACAATGAAGATGAAGAAGAGGAGGAGGAAGAAGAGGAAGAAGAAGAGGAAGAAGAGCTAGAAGAACCGGAAGCCGCTACTGCTACCGCTACGGACGCAACATTCAAAGCAGCTGCATTTGACTCAAACTCGAATAATTATATCAACCGATGGGATCAGCCTCCGTCTAAAAACCCTAATGATTCTCCTTTTAGTCCAGTGCCTGAGAAGAAGATTGAAATGCCTGCATCAAAAAAGAATGCTACAGTTTTACAGCACAATGTACGAGGTAACCATACTGCATCATCAAGTCCTAGTGAAGTGAACTTTTTTTCAAGCAATGCCCATTCCAACTTGGCTTTATCGTGGGTAGCTAGCTCTACTTTCATTGCCCTTACTGTTTTCTTCACTTATTATGCTTAATATATCAAAATAGAACAATGAAAGAAACTTTTTACTAAAAAAACATGTCTACTGTCTACTTTATTAGAAGATAAATTGAATGAAGATATCTCAATTTGTCTTTTTCTTTTCTTTTTCTTTTAATTGGTTTTACTGATAATGAATCAAACATTTAAGCATTCGACTTCAAGGCCTGAGTTAACAGACGAAGGTAGTCATATTGGTGAATGGCTTGCAAAGGAGGAACGTACATTGGATTGTCTCTCAGACAACATTCAGCAACAGACTTATAAGCAGTTCTTGGATCCTTCCTGTAGTCAGTGTAAGAGTTTCTTGTGGCATCTGACAACTTTGTTTAAAAAGAAGAAACAGCAAAAAATACAGGACCTATTGTTAAAGGAGTTCAATTGATTTCTACAAACAATATTCGTAAGTACCTTTCTAATGCTCAGTACTTCATCGTCGCGAGTCAAATCTTCCTTTTCTCTTCTATAGCCAAACCCTTCCAGTCAATATTCAACTTTAATTTTTTTAATGTTATACAATCGAGCTGTTTCAATGATGTAAGATTCCCTTGATTATATGATTTATGCATTGGCTAACCAAAGGTATACTATTAGGCTTTTAATGAAAACAACAATTTGGTCATATCAGGTAGATAAACAATTCATTTAAATACAAAAACAAGCAAGATAAAGTTGACGAAATCAATATTTACTTCTAGCACCTACTGGGTCAGGAAAGACGGTTACAATGGAACTAGCAATTATACGCTTATTATTCAATAGAGGAAGCCATTCCAAAGTTATCTATATGGCTCCTACTAAAAGCCTATGTAATGAACGAGTTAGAGATTGGCAACAAAAGTTTTCGCCACTTGGATTTGAATGTAATTGAGTGCACCTTATACTTTGTTTGGTTGAACACAGCTCATTCCTTACACTTCATAGGTAACGAATTCACAGGAGATACAGAAGATACTTCTGTTGCAATGCTCAAGAAAACATCTATAATGTAAGATGCATCCACTTGTTTTGTTGGTTTAGCTTACCTAATAGACTGGTAGTGTTACAACACCTGAGAAATGGGATGCTATCACTAGGCGGTCGATTGATCAACCACAATGGATTCAATGCATCAGCCTGTTCTTGGTAAGCATAAAACTATATGGAACAATTTCTTAGATTTTCTAACGTAGGACATGAAAGTTTAGATTGATGAAGTTCACATATTAAATGAAAAGCGAGGCGCCTGCTTAGAAGCTTGTGTGAGTCGAATGAAGGTAAAAAGAAAGGGCAAGATTGATATGCTTGTGTAAGACCGAAAATTGTCTAAATAGCAATGCTAGACTATGACAAGCAAATTGCGTTTCATTGCTATATCAGCGACAGTTCCCAATGTTTCAGATATTGCCATTTGGTTGAATGCAAAACGTAACACACTCATTATTGTTCTCACAACACTTGCAAGTTCTTATCTGCTTCCCTTCTTACTTTGCTAGCCGTTTCTTTTTCTGAAGAGTATCGACCTATCAAGTTGGATAGATTTGTTTATGCATATCAGCATATCGAAGACAACATGTTTCTCTTTGATAGAAAGTTAGATTGGAAGTAAGACGGTTCAAAGCTTGAGTTATCTGAAACGCTAAATCGTAGGGCTACAGACTTTTAGATTTGATTAACAAACACAGCGACGGCAAACCGGTGCTGATAGTAAATGAACACAAAGCCGGCTTCGCCCTGAATTAGAACTAATTATAAACTCTTTAAGTTTTGTTCTACCAGAAAATCTACTCAACAAGCATGCGATACTATAGCCAAGTTGATGTATAAAAGAAGTATTCAGTCGTTGAGGTAAGACCTATAAGAAAAAGGGATTTTCTTTTCCTTTTGGGCATTTTCAAAAATAAATTTGCTTGGTATTGAACACTTTTCCTATAGCGGGCAACCTATGAATATTTACCCTTTCAAAGAAAAGACTCTTGCAAAATACGTGAAGCGGGGCATTGGATTCCATCATGGTAAAATTTCGACTACTTTGAATGCTGGCTATAAGTACTTAAATTTGTTTCTGCTAGCTGGACTGGATCTTAGCGATCGATCCAAGATTGAGTCTTTATTTACTGATAAAGCTATTAGAGTCATTGGTAAAAAAAAGAATCAAGGAATTCAAATCTTCAGAAATGATTTACATACATTAGCTACTACGTCTACGTTGGCAGTAGGGGTAAACTTACCTGCTCACTTAGTTATCATCAAATCTACACAAGGTTAGCTTTCTAATTTTCATTGATATAACTGTTAATTGACCTGGCTGCTCTTTATGGCTTTTCAGGCTATCAAAATGGAGGTTTGGATGAATATTCAGATATTGATCTGCTACAAATGATAGGTCGAGCAGGTAGACCTGGGTTAGATACCTCTGGTTGTGCTGTTATTATGACCACACTTGAAATGGAACAAAAGTATCGTTCGCTTATATCAGGCACTACAAATATAGAAAGCAGGTGAGAGAAAGATTTTACCAAGTTATTCATTCATAACACGTTTTATCCAACCTAGACTTCATGAGAATTTAATTGAGCACCTTTTATCCGAGCTATCTTTACGAACCATTCAGGATGAAGCATCAGCACTCCATTGGTAGCAAAAAAGGATAATATTGTACCAACTAAACTAAACATACTAATAGGTTACGATCTACTTTTCTTTATGTACGAGTTAAGCAAAACGCCACACACTACAAATTAAATGGATTTGCCTCTTCGCCTGACACTATTTTGCAAGGTTATATTCATCACATATGACAATTATAAGTTAGCTTATGTTAATAATGATAATAGAAATATGTGTTAAGGATCTGGCTTTATTGGAAGAAAACAAATTAATAGAGAAATCAGCCAACTCTACATGGAAGATTACACCTTATGGAGTGGCTATGGATAGCTATTATATCAAATTTCCAACCATGCTTCGCATTCTTCATTCAGGCGTACCTGCTTCTATCAAAGATACTGTAGGAATGGTTTGTCTATTTATTTACTGCATATTCTTACTCTATGTTCTGGTAGCTTGATCTGATTTGTACATCGTATGAAGAAATGGATATCATTCGCTTCAATCAAAATGACCGCTCTTTTTTAAACACTCTAAAGAACCATGAAAATCTACGATTTCCTCTCGACAAAGTAACTTCAGTGACAGACAAGATTTGTATATTAATTCAAGTAAGTCCCTTTTTTTTTATGTATGAATCAGTTTGAATGATTAAGTTGTTTCCTATTAGTGCGTACTTGGCGATATCTCACTTTATAGCAAAGGGAACAACTTGGTCGCTTTGGAAGCAGCTACAGTAATCAAAAATGCAGGCAGAATCATACGTTGTAAGTCAAACCTGATTCGCTTTGAAAATATACATAATGTTTTTTTTCCTTCTTAATTATATTCTTTGGGCTTGTTTTTGTTGAAATAGGCCTCATTGATTGTAGTGTGCAAGAGAGACATCCAGTGCGCTTGAAATTTGCTGTACAGCTCTATCAAAGCATTCAGGCTAAGTTATGGTTTGATACTACAGAGGTAGCTCTTCAAATGGAAGGGATTGGACCACAATTTGCAAAAATGTTAGCAAAAGCGAACATTATCTCCATGGATCAATTAAGAGAGTGCGATCCAGGTCGTATTGAAATGGTATGAAAGGAAAGCCTCGTTTTTTTGTACTGTCATGATAACTATTATTCATAATAGATCTTAAATCGCAAGCCTCCTTTTGGAACTAAGGTATTACGATTCAATTGTTGGAAAAAAAAACTATTGCTCATTGAATGTTTACCTTAGATAAAGAAGCAAGTTGAATTGATTCCTGATTTCTTGCTTCAAGTAGAGCAGGTAATAGAATCTTAAAAATAATTAAAAAATAGTCTCATGTCTCAAATGAGGAGAACATCAAAACAGTATGCCACAAAAAAGGATGTCAAAGGCTTAACAGTATCTCTACATGTTACGCTTGGATTGTTTAATGCCAATAGTGTCATTACGGGAAGGAACCGAAAGGGCCATCAGGCTTTATTCTGGATTGAGACATCAGAGAGAGAATTGATCGACTTTCGCCGTATTTTGTAAGCAACTGAGAGTCGAATTATGTGATTAGGATGGTCGACGCTGACTATTTAAATATATAGACTATCCAAGCTTCATGCAGGTAAACATACATTCGATGTTCATTTGACAGTCAAATCGTCACCTGTGATTGCATGGATTCACCTACAGAGTGAAGATTATGGTATGACTTGAGAATTGTTTTCATTGAAGAATCTCTAACACACTTTTCAGTTGGCACAGACAAAGAAGAAAAACTGCAAATCAACTTGGATCCAAAAAAGCATATTAATGTTTCTTGTACAAGCAATATAGCTAAACAACATACTCAACAGCCTGAAACAAGCGGGCCAAAAGAGTCTCAAACAGTTTCTAGTTCACCATCCAGGTCACCTAAGTTGGAGGAAATTGATCTCACAACTCAAGATAAAGGGAAAGCAAAGGCATGTGTCTTGATGGATATTAAATCTGAACCAATGGACGACTTTCAGCCAATCAAGAGAAAAAGGAAGGAGCTCGAGAGACCGTATGTTATATCAAGATAAACCAGAAAACAAGAAAGCTTACTCTTCAATTTGAATTAGGTGTAAGCACTTTTGCAAAGATAAAGAAAAGTAAGTTCTTAACTATGACAGAAAAAAGTAAACTTATTTTTCTTTCAACTATCTTAAAAAAAAACTCTTAGCTGTGCACACAAGTGTTGTAAGCGAAATTTACATGTGGACGATGGATCAACTATTAGCCTTAAGCGCACAAGCGACATTGACTTGGAAGATCCTCACCCTTCGAAGAAATCAAAAGTCATAAAAGAAATAAGTGACACAAATGCAAATTCATCCCATAAGCAAACAATAGGTAAAAAAGAAGAAATAATCAAAGTTTGTACATCAAACTCTTAACATTATAGTAGGTAAATCAACTGAAGAGTTCCCTGATGATTTGGATGATCAAGATATTATGATGCTAGAAACAAGCTCTCAGTTACTCACCATAGCTACAGAAAAAGATCCTGATGATGACTTTGTTAGCTTGGCAGTAGATGATGCTGAACTAGAGAGAATAGCCAATCAAGCAGAAGCTAGTCAATTAAAGCAAGATAGCACAGATGACTGCGATGCACTTTGGCACGATGTGGGTGATATGGCCAACAAAGCTTTTAACAACGACACTTCTCCATCAACCAACCCTGTTATACTTTATAAGCCAGTAAACCCACAGAGTTATTCGTTTAAGTCATCCTATTTAGCAGAATGGATTCGTCATTGTGTAGACATTATTTAAGGATATCATAAATATATAGCCGGAAATGGCTGAACTCGGAGACCGAGTTTTAAAATTCTAATTTTCACTTTCTTTTCCCTTTTAATCTTTTTCTTCTTCATGCTTTTGTCTTTGACAAGAAATAGAGTATTATACCAAGCAAAGAGGAATTTTGCCACTATCAATCATTCACAATTAAAGGGATGGTTAAAAGAGCAAGAGCAAAAATGGCAGACAGACATCACTTTAGTCGATGTTCGAGAAAGACATGAAATCGAAAAGCACGGCAAAATAAAATCTGCCCTCAATGTACCCTTTAGTCTTGAATCGAAGCTCTTTTTAGCAGGATTATCTGATATTGCAAAATCTAGCAAAGTAATTATAATGCTGATAGCAAAACAATACAAAAGATAGAGAAAGAGAGAGAGAGAGAAAAGGCAGAAGTCATTTGGCTTACATATTCATGTGGATAGATTGTATTTCAGTGCATGTCAGGCAGACGAAGTGATGAAGCAGCTAAGATGGCTGATCAACTAGGCTTTGATCATGTCTACAGTCTGCAGGGAGGGCTGAATGCATGGGATGGCCCAGTACAGCCATTTATGAACAATCATTCACCTTGGGTTCATGCTATTTTTGAGCCAGAAACTGAAACAGCACAGTATGTAGTTACTGATTTAGGTAAAGAAAAAGAAAAGATAAAGTCGACAGCTGATTTTATTGACTTGCTCTTCTTACAATAAGAAACAAAGGAAGCAGTTATTATTGATCCAGTTTTGAACTACGACCCATTCACATCTAGTGTATTTCCTTTGACAGCCAAGGCCATGGCTCAGTTTGTTGAACAATATGAATTGAATGTCACTAAGATCATCGATACTCATGTTCATGCAGTTAGTGATTTTCATCTTTTCAAAAAAGCAGTACATTTTGTCGGTCTAACTGGATATCTCTAGGATCATTTGACCGCTGCAGTCTATTTAAAAGAAGAGCTGGATTCAAAGGTAAGAAAGACACTGTTTTTTTGTAATTTCAAGTCCTGAACAACTCTTCTTTAATTTTATCCAGCCTGAGTATTGGATCGGTCAAGGTGTCACTCAAGTACAACATGTGTTTGGCAGAACGTATAATCTCACTCAACAGGAGCTTAAGCCTACTGGAGAACAGTTTGATAGATTAGTAGCAGACGGAATGACATGGACATTGGGAAAAAACATACACTGTACTGCTATGGCAACACCAGGCCATACACCTGCTTGTATGTCCTATCGTTTAGGCGATGCAGCTTTTGTAGGCGATTCACTCTTCATGGTAATTCTTTTTTTTTTAAGGCATGCCCTTTTCTCTGACACTTTTTCTTTTCCTTTATGTAGCCTGATTTGGGTACAGCTCGATGCGATTTTCCTGGAGGAAGTGCCGAGCAAATGTATTCTAGCGTTCAGAAGATGTACCAACATTGGCCTACCGATACACGTATTTATGTAGGTCATGATTATCCACCTTCTGATCGAAATGTAAGTCCAAAACGTTGATTACACTTATGGCATTATTAAGTTCCTCAATAGTATCAAGTTATGACTACACTAGAGAAACATCAGAAGTTCAACAAAATGATCAATACTAACATCTCACTCGATCAATTCATCTCTATCCGTCAGAAGAGAGATGCTCAATTGAGACCGCCCCGGTTCATTCATCCATCCATTCAGGTCAGCCAGATATTTAGCATAACCTTTCACGATCTAACTTGACCCTATAGACAAACTTAAGAGGCGGTTTATTACCCACACCTGAAGTATCTGTACATCATGAAAAAAAGGCCACTTCCTACTTTAAAATCCCTGTTCAATTCAAAAGATACAAATAACCTCCCGTACTTTTATTATTTTACTTTAGCTATACTGTGAACCATTTCCTATGACAAGAGCTTAGTACCAATCATAAATATCTCATAGTTTCTAAACCCTACCTCCTTTGAGATTAAATGGCATGTCTTTTCAATCAAATTCAATAGAGAGTTGATATCGTTGGACCAGTTGTTCAAGATTTCGTTAGCGTCCTTCTTGGGTTGGAAATTGATGATACCAGCAGAACGATCGATACGAGCATAGATTGTCTTGGAGACAACCAGCTTACTCAAGAATTCTTCAGTATCCTTTTCATTCAAATCCAACAGTTGAACAAGTCGCTTTGTAGAAACGCGTGTATAATACTTGGCAATGACACGAATGTTGTGTTCAACAACACGGTGGTGAAGTTCCTTCAATCGCTTCTGTCCTTCTTCTGTAGATGTATTGAAGGCCTGACTCAATAACTGACCATATGATTGTTCAATTTGTGTCCAGCGCATCAATTCGACTGTCACAAAGCACTTGGCCAATTCTTGGTAGGGAGCTATCTGAGCCAATTTGGTATCTTGATAGATTCTGTGAAGCAGGTCGCTTTGTTCATTGTCGTAAGGTGCAAGAATGACAAACAAGATAGCATTCTGAAGTGCCTCCTTCCACTTGGCCTCATCTTCCTGAATAGATTCAGAATCATAGATTTGCTTATAAAACTTGTGTACGTTCAAGTATTGATCTTCATGTAAGGCATGTTGAATCATCAATTGATAGAATCTGAGTTTCAAGTCCTTATAAACTTTATATAAGAAAAGGGATCTGTTATATGGCTCTCGTCAATTCTTACCTCATTTTCCTTATCTTGGAAGAACTTGGTATTGATCTTCTTACTGATGATTTGTGTACGGATATAATCTGATTTGGCTAAGCAAAGTCTCATTTGTTCCAAAATGAAGTCTACTTTTTCGCGCTTATCCATGGATCCAAATGTTTCTACTTGAAGCTCTTGAAGGATATCGGCTGCTTCGTTTGTCTTTCCTTCATCTTCACGAATCTTTGCCAAGAGACGCGTAATACGTGCACGTTCCACTTCCACATAGATCTGTCACATAAATCAGTCTCATGTTGGCCTTCCATCTACCAAGAGCTAATTTCTTTTCCTCATCTTACCTTGCCGTCTGTCACAGTACGCAATGTATCAATCAATTCCAATTTGGTTTCCATGTTAGGTGTTGTATCAAGGTAAGACATGGCTTCTTGGACCATTTTAGATGTAGCCTATGATATACTGAATAAATAAACGTTCGTTAAAACCATTTGTCAACTTACAGCCTTCAATTGGCCATGCTTCTTTGACAACAACACAATCTGTTCGTTCATCAACTTCCAATCGTTGACTTGATGACATAACTTGACTACTTGAACTAGAATGCGTCCAGTAGATGCTTGATCGGCAGCCTATTCAACAAGTTAATTTAGATTAAGAGAAAAAAAAAAGCCAAAAAGCTTATTCATTTGCTTTGCTTTTGCTTTACATTTCTAGCTTGTTTTTCAAGAGACAGCAGCTTTTCCAAAGCTTCATTTAATTTGCCTTGCTATTGTAATCGAGTGAATAAAAAAAAGGGGGAAACGCGTTAGCTAATGATGCTTACTTGAGCCAAAGATTCAGTTTCAGGCAAAAGAGCGTCTACTTGAGGACTGAAGTCCTTATCCATCTTTTCTAATTTTCCATCGGACATGATTGTATAGTATAAATAAAGTATCTAAAAGAAAAGAGGAAAACAGAATTATCTTTTGTATGTGTATGTACGCGCAACATCCAACTTATCCACGTCATGTTGACATTCAAAGTCAGCTCTTTCTTGTTTTGTAATTATGCAGTGCTCATTTATACGAGAGGCATTGTGCAAGCCATGAGTATGCTTACAGAACGATAACGTCTAGCTATTTTCGTTCTTTGATATGCTTTCAAAGAATTCAATTCATTCTTTTTGTTTTGCTCTATTTTTTTTTCCTTGCTTGTAAATGAATCACTTAGCAACTGAATGCCCGGAGTTTCTTTCTATTCACTAAGGCTTGTCAAGTCCGCAAAAAAATTTTCCTTTTTTCTTTCTTTCTCTCTTTCCTTTATAGAAATCTTAATTCAAGATGGCTGACAACAAGTTCTTTTGTCGCATGTATGAGAACGAGTTCCCTAAGGTGGACGATGTTGTCATGGTCAATGTTCGTCAGATTGCCGATATGGGTGCCTATGTCAAACTTGTAAGTCAATGTGACCCCCCTTTTTTATAATGTGATGGCTGATTGTTTGGTAGCTCGAATATGGTGACAGAGAAGGTATGATCTTGCTCTCTGAATTGTCTAGAAGACGTATTCGTTCAGTCCAAAAGTTGATTCGTGTCGGCAGAGATGAAGTTGTTGTTGTTCTCAGAGTAGACGAAGAAAAGGGTAAAGATAGACTACAAGCACTTTTTATATACGCGCTACACACAAAGAGAATAGTTCCTTTTTCTTAAAAAGAAATCTATAGGTTACATTGATTTGTCTAAGCGTCGTGTGACTCCTGAAGATATCATCAAATGTGAAGAAAAGTACAACAAGTCAAAAACTGTTCACTCTATTTTGCGTCATGTTGCCGAAAAGAACGATGTTCCTCTTCAAGATTTATACGAAACTATTGGTTGGCCTTTGTATAAGAAGTTTGGCCATGCTTATGATGCCTTTAAGGTAGCCATTCTGTAAGTTATCGAGGTACAATTGTAAAAAGAGATGAAACTGACTTGTTTCGGTTTCAATAGTGATGCCGATACTGTTTTCCAAGGCATGGATATTCCCGCTGAAGTAATGAAGGAATTATTATTTATCATCAAGCGTAGAATGACACCTCACCCTGTCAAGATTCGTGCTCAATTGGATATTCGATGCACTGGTATTGATGGTGTGAATGCTATCCGTGCTGCCTTAAAGGCCGGTGAGTCAGTTGGCTCAGAAGATATTCCTGTCAAGATCACTTACTTGGCTGCACCTTTCTATGTCGTCACTGTTGATTCCTTGGACAAGAAGCTTGGTTTTGAGATTATTGAGAAGAGTATCGAGGCAATAAAGACAGAATTAGACAAGTTTGCCTGGACCAAGTTCAAGGTTGAGAAGGAAGCCAAGTTGGTCTCTGATTCTGATGACCGTGATTTTGCTGCTCTTTTGGCTAAGGCAGAAAAGGAAAATGAACTTGTCAGTGGTGATGAAGATGAAGGTGATGCTGTTGCTGCCAGTGACGATGATATGTAAATTTATTCAAAAAAATAAAATAAGTGTAATCTTTTTATTTATATGTGTGTGTGCGCCAAGTTTTCTCGGCTCTATAAAAAAATAATTAGTAGTATTTCTCTCTTGGCTTCCCTTTTTTTTTTCTTTCTTTCTTTTGTACTATTGAGTTATTCTTCATTATGACAATCTATTATACAGCCGTTTTTCTTATTTTGATGGTTGAGGCAAGTAATTGTCCATTCAGAACAACAAACAAGTGCCTGACTTTTCTTAGTTCTAAATAGATGGTCGCGTTCTGTCTTTTGGTGGTAAGTAACTCGAAAAAAGATCTCGTGATCTTTTCGAACTCACATGTATGCAGATTCCTCTTCCTTCACGTTGGCGCAGAGCTATTCTTAAGTTTGCTTCTACTTCTCCTGTGGTAACATAAATACAACACGAAGATAGAAGAATTCGCTCTCATTATTCTATCATAGGTGGCCAGAGCCATCAGTACTTTAAAGATTGTTTTCGGGTAAGTTTGTTAAGGATTTTTTGAGGAGAGAATACTGATGTTTGAAAGCTAGTTTTATCTTTGTCTTGTTTGTTGGTAAATCTATAAAGGATAGGGTATACGTACAAGATAACTCACTCAGAATACAATAGATGCCGTCAGTCGTTTACAGCGCATTGATCAAGATGGTGCCTCTGATGGTCATCATCATGATTATAGTTATGAAACCAACTTAAAGGCACGCAAGTTTTATGCTCAAAGAAACCTCTATTTGACTGGCTTTACTCTCTTTTTATCTCTGTAAGGTTTTAGATGGTGTTGTCAATAGACCCTTTCTCTGTCTTGTGCTGACAACTTTTGGATAGGATTTTGGAAAGAACCAGTACTTTATTGATTCAGATGTTGAAGCATGATGAAGAATTGGAATATGCCAAAAAAGAAAACCTATCTTCTCAAGAAGACCAAAAGCGCTTAGTGGAAATGGAACGTACTTATGAGAGCAAAATCAAGAACCTTCGTGAGGAATTGATGGTTTTGCAGCAAGAAGACAGAGATTTCGAAAACCTCAAGAAACAAGTAGAACAACAGACATCTGAATATCATCGTCTTATGGATGAACACAAAAAGCTGGAGTCTACTTTGAATGTCAAGAAGACTGTCTAAATAAGTTTAATAATAAAAAGTGGTATGCAGATACATTATGCTACTGAAATACTCGTATCTATTTCGTATGATGTTTCTTCATCATCTTCATCAGCAAATTCATCAGGATCGTAAATGACTCGAATAATCAGTGAACAAGAAGGGCAACGAGCAACATCGTCGCCATCTCTTAAGTCATCCTAAATAGAGCTATAAGTCTGCTGTTAAAGAATAGATGCCTCTTGACTTACAATGGAAATTTCAAACTTGTCTCCACAGGGACAAGGATAAGTGTATATTTGGTCATCCTCATTGAATTCCATATCTTCGATTTCAATCTACAGAAAGATAGGCATTGAGTACGATGGTTGCTACTTTTCAAATCAAGCTTACTTCGTCATAAAAAGATGTCATCTTGTTCTTTTTCTCAAGAAAGGTTTATGTACAGGTAAGGTATAGTTGGAAAAAAAAAGAAATAGAGAAAAAAGAAAAAAATTTGAACTCTTATGATTCAGTGTTGACGGAGATTGACTTTGTAATTCATCCAATCAAGTGAAAGCATTAATTTCCCTATATACACACATACACACATTTGATGATTTGACAGTGAAATGTTGAAGTTTTGATTGTCGATCAAAGCTTTATCTAGGTTGATGCGATATAATATGCCATAATACAATTAGATTTTTAATTGTAATTTTTATTGTCTATAACTTCTGGAATATCCCAATTAATTCTCAGAGTAAGAGATTATGATTTTGCTTGTTTGAGATATTTGACAGCTGTTACACAAGAAAGAAGAGGGACAACACTTAGAGTGAGAGGAAACGGAGTGTCTATAAGGCCACTATGTCTTAGTGTTCATCACCTTTGGTTCTTGCATTGATTTTCTTAAACTGCTGTCGGTTAAAAAGCGCTCTTAGTCTTTTGTCCTTGATGTGAAATTAAAGCATAAGTATTATTACTAAATTCTTCCGAGGCCACATACACTTACTTTTAGTGTTTGTACTTCTGCGCTACTTTTGTACGGACAACTTGATTACTAGCTTCTAAGTTCGTTTTTGACACAGCTTTTCTTTTTTTGGTGCGAAAAGGATTTTGCATCACCTATTATTCAAGAGCAAGTGTAGTCTCTTTATTCTGATGTTCTACACAGGGTTATCCGTGGGTTCATATTTGTTGATCTAGGCTGTGCAACGTACAATGCTTCAAACAATGACATTTTAAACGTCGTATGTATCTTTGCATGGTACAAATAGAATACCAACTGAACACAAATATCCCAATTTCTGGAATTAGCTTCAACCATCTTTTTGATACTCTCACACTATCACACCGGACCATTCGCGGCTCCAAAAGGTATAGCTTTACAGGAATAACATCCTTATCATACTGCCATTGAAAGCTTTGGAATGCTAATTTGTTCATAAAGGATTTGATTAAGTCCCTTACGTATGTCAATAGTAGCAAAACATTATGGTTCAGTATGAGATTTAATCAAATAAGTAATTGAGAGGGTGGCCATGGATCTTTTCACAAATAATATTTTCTCTTTATATCTCTCTTACCCACATAAATAACTGGTAGTGTCTATCTAAAAGAATTTGTTTGGTTTTTTTGCTAAGTAAATGTATCGTCGATACGCTTCAGCCAGTCTTTGACATTTTGTCTAACTCAACCTAGAGGTCTTTTAATTCTGCGTAGACATGAATTTGTTTGACTTTTTGAAATCAGGTCTATAATCGCCTGTGTCTATGCAAAATTTAACCGGATGTATTTACTTGGGGATGTTCTAGTCCAATCCAAAAATATACAGATGATCCATTGAGGTTTCTAACTCAATACGTCCGCCTACCCTTTTTCCAAACAGTTCAACGTATTTTGTTTTGTTTTAGCGCAGTCAGTTCAGCAGAGTTCGTCAACGATGCTTTGATATCTTTTTCTTGTTCAATATAGAACATTTCCTTCTGTCTTTGATGTATTGTGATCAAGGCATAGCATTACAATATCAAATTTGAATGTTGAAATCTGGTGACCTCCTTATTTGAGCTTTAAGTTCAGAGTTCTGGACAGAGTTTGACCAAGTATTTATACAATAACAATACTCTTGAATTGCGTTAAAATACAGATGGCTTTATTCATTGATCAATATAATAAAAAGGAAAACGCCATCGTTTAGTCCCGATAAAACACTTCTTTGTAATTGAATTAAAGGAAAAAAGATAGAGAAAGAGTTGCACTACAGTTTAAATATATTAATATAAGTTTAAGAGGGATCTCAATTTTGTTTAACCAAAAGCAACCAAGGAACTTTTGTTTTGCGAATTATATGAACCACTCTCTTCTTCAGCAGTACTTTCTTTCTTACACTTAGAATAATAGGAATCGCTTCGAGCCGATCTTAGTCTTCTCAACTTATGTTTGTCAAAAGTAACCTCTAGAGAACCTAAGGCAGCATCGCTCCTAATGGATGATTGCAACGTACAGAAAGTGGTAGCTATGCCTAACAATTGCTACTCAAGAGCAGATCAAAAGGAGGACTTTTGAAGGTAGTAAGATTCATCTTCATCAACAATCCCTGCACTAGAACTACTAGTGATGTTTTAGAAAAAAGAAACGCAAAATAGATAGCAAGTGTATAGGTAGTTTGAGGCTGCTTTACGTGCGACTTTGCTCTGAAGAAAGCAAACTAGAGTACTTATACTTTTTGCTATTTACCACAGATACTACGCCTTTGGCTTCCTTTAGTCTACATACTTCGCTATGTCAAGACATTACAGAGCATGTTGTCCTTTATTAGGCTTGTGCGGCCTTTATAACATACTATTTTAATGTCCCAGTATATCAGTATCTACTGCTTACACTTTACTTGATCTATTCTTATCAATGATTTATAGTGGTAGCACTTGTATTCCTTATGCAATAGCTCGACTAATGATTGAAGGAATAGAGCTATAATGATTAGCCTGTATACCTTTATTGTCCAAGAGGATTTGATCTTCTGATGTATCAAACACCATACTACCAACTCTTTGATTTCTCTTACAGGCTTTAACCAAGTATCTATTAGTTATACAACTTTACGCAACTGCATCATCGTTAGTCAACTTCGTCGATAGGCTTTTTGCAATAAATAAACTAGTTGTTGAACCATATGATCCAGCACTCAAAATGGTGTCTATCAAGAACTCTTTATATGCAATGGCATCAACCTTTGATGCGCCCATTCTGCTGTTATCTTTGTTTGGAAACTGTCAAATAACTATGCTTAATCCACTCTGGAGAACTCCATTACTTCTGGATTAACTTGAGTATCAAGTGTCTTGTTCGTTTGAAAATCCCGGTTCTAGCACTTAAGATTATCATGATATCGTCCAGAGAAGCCTTGTATTGCTTTGCCTATAGCGATTTACAAACCTCGTTTCCTAACAAGATAGTCGTTCTCTCTTTCTTTCTTTCTTTCTTCTTTCGAAGTCTTCGATTAGATGTACTACAGAACTAGCCTCTTCAACCAAGACTCTTCGATTTTTATTTTTAACTTCCGGTGCCAACCTTTTTTGTGTAACTGATTTCTTGCCTGGAGCTTTCACATGTGGTGGGGTGGTGCTACGAGTTTTGTTCTTCTTTCCGTTTTGGGATATTCAAAAATCTCGTTCTCGTGTTTTCTTCTCAATTGCAAAGGTTTCCATATAAGGTCGATTGAGACCCTTCTTCATTGGCCTTTATAAATAAGCAGGAGCTATTTTGAGACATTGTTTCATATTTAGAGCGTTTCCTGAATGGATGTTCTACCAGTCGACCTTGACATATCTTACGATTTTATGCCACATATTCCATTTTTGACAGTTGTAACATGGTAGCTTGCATGTTATTTGGCAAGAAAAGTAAGTCGTTGTAACGATTCAGTCAAGTCTTCTAGTCTTCTTTCTACGTATCTTTGTGTTTGTTCGCTTTGGATCAAGTTTCCTTTTTTTTTGTAGACCTTATCTTTTATGAACATATTACTTTCCTTAATTTTTGGTTATGCTGTGACACCTTTCACAACATTTTGTGACCTTACTAGTTCTTCTATATCATTCACGAAGCGCTACCATTTGAGCTTCAAGTATACCCTTTAGTACATGCTGCTTTGCTACGATCTTCTAGTAGTGTGGTTTATGCCAATCTTTAAGCTGTCTTTGAGTACTTTGGCATTGATGTGCCCCGCACTTCATTCCAGTCCTTATTCTGCCATAAGTTGCTGTTTGTTGATCAAACGTAGGGTTATATTTTCATCTTCTTGACGGCTTGCAGAAAGTACCTTTCCGAAGAGTGCGTTTATACTAACCTTATGAGATTGGGTCCTTTTGTTTCTATTGGATTTAAACTGATCCCAATTATGGAAATCATGTCGGAAATACTAGTTTGTTACCAATGAAGAAGCCAAGTAGCCTGTAATTAAGTTTGATTTTTAGTCACTGCTAAGGATACATTCTCCCATTGAGCTCTGGAGCTCGAATGATACCAACTGCAAACATATTGGTCTGGAATATATTTCCTTTTTCTTCATGTATTTATATCGAAATGGTATTTTATATTTGAAATGTTGGGAAATTTAGGTTTTCAATATTGCTTATTTAAATGACTTGACATTTGTAACACAAGAATGAAGCGGAAAAGAATTAGAGCGAGAAGAAATAAGGTATCATAAGACTGTTGGGTTTTGTTGCTTGCCATCTCTTAACTGAATTCCCAAACAAGCTTAAACCGAATGAGATGATCCAAGAAAAGAATAGAGAGCTACAAACCAATATACTATGTCTATTTGGTTGATTAGATAAACATCATGCTGTATACAATCTTCTTTTTTATTAATCTAAAGTTTGGATGAAAGGTTGAATTTTGTATTCGAGCCTGAATAGCAAATTCGATTTTGTTGATCATAGATCTTGGTATATATGTTAGCTAGATGCTTTCCTACTCGTTGCGCTTCACATTCAATACGAAGGACTTCGCCTACAGCTACTCCATTTGTGTAAGTAACAGCCAGATCACTAGAGACAAGCATATCCCATTTGTATTTGTCTGTGGTAACCAGGACCGCAAAACTACTACAAATATCAATCAATGTAGCTATACAGCCACCATGCAGCTGGCCCATTCTATGTAACTTGTTAGTCAAGAAGCACACCTAATTTTTCTTTCTTGCTTACATGTTACTATGAGGCCGTCCAACTACAAATTTCCAAGTAATTTTATTAGGTTCGGCACTAACAAGGCTTAGAGCACTGGCAATAGGACTATCAAAGTATGTAGGGTCATCCTTTACTTTCTTCAAGAAAGATCTTATATAGGCTTCAAGTTTTGGGTATTTATCTGTGATTTCTACAGAGCTTCTCATTTTTATGTGGATATATGATTAAAATAGAAAGAAAAGTGAAATGTAAAGTAAGAAAAGTTATGACAAAGCTTCTTTTTATCTTATTTTTTGAGTTACATTGAAAAGGTGCACAGACTACGTTTGACAAACAAATCAACTTGATTAACAGGTGCTTTATTTTTCTTTCTTTACTCAGTTAGTGTATATTTTTTGTTGCTCCTGATCTTTTCAATATAAACTTTATTTTGTGAGCAAGGACAACCCACATAGTTCATCATCACTAATCATTGAGCCTGTTCTCTTTGTTTCAGTCAAATTTAGTAGTAGTTGAGGAGTAGCATATGGCATTAAAGTCAAAGAGAGCCATTTCTTTGATAAGCGAACAATTATTAATCTGTTGAAGTAAAACACTCAATGGTATATCACAAAGTTATCAATATACTCTAGTATTTGAAGTAGGCGGAATAGTCAAAGAGGCCCGGAGCCAGTGTATTTGTTACTAGCTTGAACACTCGGGAACATCATATTGCTGTCGCAAGCATGGTTAAAATACAATATGAACATGAGCAGTAACTTTGTTCAAAATACAACAAGCCCTAAATCTTCATCTTCTGACTCTAGCTTTGGTTTTTTTTTTCTTTTCAATAGAATGCTCAAACAACATAGAGGAACAGAGCTACAAAAAGTAAAGGATTGTACATGCATGGCTTTGTCTTTGAAATATTCAGTGGCTTTCAAGCATCATGGGGGTTCGATAAGTATAAAACTTCGTATTTTGATGAACGCATTTCACTCTCATCCAATCATTTATCTTTTAAAATCAGATGGCGAATTTCTATACCCCTATTGTACTTGAAGAAAATAGCAGCAAACACAACTCTTTTTCTTGTTTAGTCTATGAACAAAGAATAACCTGAGCCAAAATCAAATACAAAAAGAACAAGTCATCTAAACCAAAAAATATTACCATTTTAAGGTTACTGGGTTGAAACATTGTTCTTACACTAAAAAAAGCGTTTATCTTAGAGACTGCCGCAAAAATTAAGAATTCGGTACTACTGCCACTGCTTTATCAAGCACAGTATATCTATCAGCGCTAAAGTCATCCTTGTTCGAAAATTTGCTGTGCATAACTAGCGGTCCCAAAGAATTTCTTTTGTCAATGCAGGGTCAAGGGACCAACGTATCAGATCCGAGTCTATCGAGTGAAATATAGCACAAAAGATACGAAAAAAAAAACTGGTCGTAGAGATGCACTGACTAGGGCACGATGCGGCTCAAAGCCTCCGACAGAGGCTCGAAGCAAGAGATTGGGAATCAAGTAACTTAATTGCTCTGAGTGTAGGGTGCAATATCAGTGGTAAGAGACGCATCAAGAAACAAAGTAATTGTAGCAACATATAAAGGGCACAGAAACGATGCCCAAAATGCTTTGGGTAGAGAGAGACAGGCAAGAGAGACGCCAGAATCTGATCTAGCGGATATACTAGGTCTAGATTGCCTCGTCTTTATTTTAGGTAAACAAGCCGTTGTCCAATTAGGTTCCGTCCAAAATGGTACAACGAAGCCACGGACCGTTGATCTGACGTCCTTCAACCAACACTGAGGGAATGAAATGACTCTCATAGTATGTCATAAGCAGTTAAGAATTAAGAAATTAGACATAGAGACAAACCTCGGACTGCAAGAGAGATAGAGTGTGCCTTTAGGAGAACCGATATTGTCAAAGGAGTTAAAGCTTTGAAGCATTCAAAAAGGTCTTCAACTGTGAGCACATGCTATTAAGCGAGTATTCCAACAATTTGATGACTTGAACGGAAAAAACATTGCGAAAAGCTATATTCTGCTCATGACACATGGAGATCCAAGTATGGTGCGACACACCAGAAAGAGAAGCTATTCTCGTTTTTGGAGAAATTGGTTTTAGCATTGGAAGCACAAAAACATGTTGCAAGTAGATTCAAAAGTATCAGCCATTGACCAGTGAAAGAGAGAAAAGCCTCCAAGTTGTCAGCATGACCTAGGAGTTTCAAAGGAGGTGAAACTGAGTAGCGTTCGGACCAAGAAGGGGATGAAGAGAGTTTCATAGATGAGGCGGAACAGTCGGATAGGTCAACTCCAGTCATATATGAATCGAGCAATAGAGGGGAGAGAACGGTTCATCCTGACGAAGACCTCTGTGTTATCTTAAAAATGCTTCCAGCTATCCCTTGACTGAGATAGCAATTTCTGTGTTAAAGTTCGAGTTGGATGATAGCTGTCGGAAAACCAGTTCGACCAAAATCTACTTTCTAGATACTAATGATGAACTCAACCATATGCATTCTCAGTATCCAAAAGGATAGTTATTCATGGATTTGGCGAGCCGGCCTGTTGCAAATCAGTTACTAACATGTGGTTAAGCCATCCATTATCAAAGATCGAACATTGAGGAATGGAGCCGATTTGTTATGGGCTAATCAAATACGTTGATACTTAATTGAAGCGATTAGCAATTAGTTTAGCAAACAGTTTTATATTGGTATTGATCAATGACAAAGGTCGCCAATTGGCCAATAGGGTGGAATTACTCCTTTCAAACAGTAATACCTTGCAAAAAGAGAGAGAGAGAGAGAGAGAGAGAGAATGCTTGAGAGAGCAGACGCTAGAATTGTCAAGAAAGATTGCTCCAACGCAGGGAACATGATGAAGAGGAGTGCCTACACCTCGAAAGAAATATCATTCAAATCCGGGCTTTTCCCTAGCAGATGATGCTTCAAACCATCACTAGTAGGCTCTTCTGTTAGCAAGGCTGATTCGAATAGCTTCTATTACATTACATAAGGGATACAAGGTAGGAGAGCAGCCACTGCTGTTGTCCGATAAACAGAGAAAACGATCGAAAGAACGTGCTTCCCTAAGGATGGAAATACTATCCAAAAGTAAACCTTCTGTTTGTGAGCAGCGAAAAGTGTGGATGGTCTCCTGGTTCTGATGACTTTTGATCGCTTTAGAAAGAAAGAAAAGACTTATGGCTACGTTCGCTCAGTTCATGCCACTGCGTAGCTGATCGAAGCATATATTGTTGAGTTTCCTGTTCAAGGAAACACTCGATTATGGATTTCAATAATCTTCAAAAATTATTGTGTTTGGCTACAAGTCAAGCATCCAAGCTTCTTATGACCGGTTGCAAAGTCATAAACTATGCATAAACAAAAGTGCTACGCAGTTCCTAAGCTCTTTGACCTTTAAATTCACAGGCTAAGCTTTGCTTCATATTGCATATTTGATCGTTGATAACTAATGCCTCAAGTAAAATAATAGAATACACGACTTCATGATAGCTTGCTGTCATCGTGAAAACAAGAACTACTTCTTCTCAAAACGCAAAATGGTTCAGAATTATGTTGTCTGTGTTGTTCTTGGTAGAACCAAGGTTAATGAAAACTTCCAGCTGGCTCATTCTTATTCAAAAAGTGTTAGAAGGAGAAGAATGTCGGTTTGGTAAGTCATGCTTAAACTTCTTTTAAGCTTATTGTATTCTTGTACATTCACTATAGTTCTGGATTAGAGGCGTGATTGCTACTGCTGATATCAAAAGCATCTTAGTGGGATACGTCTTTTGGGAATGTGTTCTTGAATCAAGGGCGGCTGCATTAACTAGAGGCTAACAAGATCAAGGACTTAGATAAAGTCCAAAAGAGTGCTGTGAGCTGAGTATTCTACGTCAGCGTCGGTTATCAAATCTAAGTCTTGACAAGAAGGCACTCTCCTTTTTGGTTTACTCTTCCTCTAAATCAATCTACCTTGGATTTTAAGTCTTTATGTTTCCACTTAAACATTGTCATAGGTGTTTCATTAGTATAAGTAGTCCTCCTAATTACTTGAACAAACATGATCTCTATCTAAATCAATCCTGTCTCTACTTGAGTTTTACTGAAGTAACCTCTTTTTCTACTTTCTAATACATCTAAGGTCCGTCAATCCGGCTTATTTTAGAATAAGTGACCACTTTTCTCATTTAGCATATACTTCTCCGGACACTCAAAATTAGGACACTCAAAGTATCCGATACCGGCCCTCTTTGTTTAAACTTGGGTCCATTACTTTTTTTCTTTCTCTCTCTTTTTTTTTCTCTTTTACTATAGTCAACTTAAATATGTCTCAACCTCAATTCAGCGAAAACGACCAACGTGAACTTGCCGAGGTAAATGCCATGACGATTTGGTCAATAAAAGCTTTGATTTTCTTATATTGACATGTAATGCATAAAGTTCCTCCAAGCTGAACAAGCTAAGGCTCGTGTTCAAGAAACTGTTCACAGCATGACAGATACCTGTTGGGTAAGGCAATAATCGGATATGGCAAGAAAGTGGTGCTGACGTGCACTTTTTTATGGATGAATAGGACAAGTGTATCTCCAAGGTCAACAACAAGTTGGATCGTTCTGAAGAAGCCTGTCTCGCCAACTGTGTTGATAGATTTTTGGATACCAGTTTATTCATTGTCAAGCGTCTTGAAGATTTGAGATCAAGCGGCATGTAAATAAATCAACAACCTCTTTTTTTTTTTTTTGCAACCATCATGACGCTATAGATTGACGCTTTTGATTTCTCTGTTATACATATACATATATACTTTATTCGCAAAAATAAAAAACAAATATCTAACATAAAAGTGATGATACACTATGCATTTCTTCTCGAATCTCATCCCATACTTCATAAATCTTTTCATTGATTTGGTTTAATTCTTGCTTGTATTCATTGATTGTTTCATCAAAATCCTTATCTGATTCTTTTGCTTGGATGGTCAAGATCTGAATTTTGGCAGTCTGTGCAAGAGAGGATGTGGTTAGTAATTACTCTTATTTCTCAAAGGGATTTCTTACTTTAGCAAGTTTTTCTTTTTCCGCATTTTGCAAAGCGCGAATCATGCCAGCAATGACCGCATCTGAAATCTCTTTTTCAATTGCTTGAATTTCAACAGACACGTCTTGAAAACCTTCTGTCACAATTTTACAAATAGAGTGATATTGTTCTGCTGGGCATTTGCCATTCAAATAATCATTAAAAGCTCTGTGCGGTTCAAAAACAAAGTCAATCATGCTGTCTAATCTCGATTAAAACAGAGTTATTTACATATCGAATTCTTTGTAGAGTTCCATTCGAGTATCTTGAGCTTTCAAGATTTTCTGAAGTTGACTTGCTAGGACTTCGTTCTTATCAGCCGTTTTATCTTCTGAAGTCATTAAAGAAAAAGAGAGAAAAGAGAGAAGAGAAAAAAAGAAATGCACAGGAAAGTTAACTTGTGACTGCAATCCAAATAGATTTCACTCATTTACATATTGAGTGAATGTATCAAGTGTGTACAGTGGGGTTGCAAAAAATAAGATAAAAATTTAAATTTCCGTCCCAAATATGTTGACAATGCATGGAATGATTGATCCCCTTTATCTCTTTTTTATATCAAAATGGCTCAAAGAACCCACTTAACTGATGCAGAAAAACGTCTTATTGTCAAACTAAGCCAAAATGGTATGAAAGCTAAGCAAATTTCAACAGCTGCAGGTGTAAAATTGGCCAGCGTATACACACTCTTGAGAAGGCAAAAATTACAAGGTACAACAGATCGTGCTAAAGGATCTGGAAGACCTAGAAAACTCACTCCCAGAGTTTTAAGAATTCTTAAGCGGGTCATTGTGCTCAACAGGAGAGCAACTTTGGCCGAATTGACGTCCTCTTTGCCTGTCAAGGTTCGCAGGGACACCGTTCGTCGTGCATTGCGCAGAATGTGTTATAGAAGCCGAGTAGCACAGAAGAAGCCATTCCTAAATGCCTTCCACCGAAGAAGAAGACTCGACTTTGCAAAAAAATACAAGCACTGGACAGTGGAAGACTGGAAGAAGGTGATTTGGACGGATGAAAGTTCGTTCGAAAACGGCAAAAATTCTGCGAAGGTGATGGTTTGGCGCCTACCGTTTGAAAAGTACTTCGAAGAATGTCTAGCACCTAGTTTCAAGAGTGGTAGGACCAGCTTGATGGTTTGGGGTGCCATCAGGTATGGTCGTAAATCCCGACTCCACTTCTGCAGCGATATTGAACGCAAAGGAGAAGGCTTTGTATCGTCTATATACAATGGCCCTCTCCTTGAATTCTATGGACGGGAGCGAAATCTGATACTAATGGAAGATGGTGCTCCTGTTCATAGATGCAGATCTGCAAAAGATTGGAAGTTGGAGAAGGGATTGAAGGTGCTAGACTGGCCTGCACAGTCGCCAGATTTAAACCCGATCGAAAATCTTTGGATGATCATGAAGCGACGAGTGCAGGCCTACCGAAGCAGACACGGGCGCTTCCCCAACGCAGAAGCTCACCGGGCATGCTTGCAAGAAGTATGGGACAGTTTCAGGCCAAAAGATTGGAGTAATCTCATTGCAAGCATGCCCAAAAGACTGAGATATGTCCTTGCCCACAGAGGTGGGGCAACAAGATATTAGCTGGCTACTAGCTCACCTATTTGTATTATTTCAAAGCAATAAAAAGTTTAAAACAAGTCCAGACAATTTCTAATGACTTTTCGAGCATTTTAGGACATTTAGTAATAGTTTAATGGTGTTTAGTAGGTCAAGATCAATGATGATGATAATATGAATTTTGCGGAAATTTAAATTTTTATCTTATTTTTTGCAACCCCACTGTACAATGTAACAATTATGACGCGAAAGATAATGACGTGCTGCCCTTTATGGTCCATTGTTCCTATTTTTAATAATACCAGTCTCATTCTGCTACCCCAACAATTATAGATTAGAGCAATCAAGGTGGTTAGGTTACAATTTTTGATCGACTTTCTTTGTGTTCATTTCCTACTGCAGCATTGTTGAAAAGATACAAACTGATTCTTTCTGTATTTATTTCATTTACAACAGCTACTAAAAAATGACAAGAACTGCAAATGTTGTATAGAGGGGAGAGATTTACAGACAAATATCATCTGATACTTGCTTTAATGGGTATGAAGACAAAGAATATAATTAATAATCTTTTTGTTTTGAAGTAAAGCGTGGTGGTGAGAGTGTACGCATCAGACGTATTTTTCGTGTCGTGCCATTTTGACTCACACACATCTTCTTTTTTGTCGGTAAGTCATCTGTATCTTCTATTTCGCTCAAAGGTATCCTTAGGGATTGAGTGGAGGGTGCCTGCTTATTGTCTCTCCAGATACGGGGTGGTCTGTTTTCTTTGTCTAGTTCCTCTTCATTGTCTTTGTGATGTGAGTCATTGTTGTCATGGAGATAGGTTGTGTCATGGAAGATACAAGAGAGCCAAGCATTACTAGGATCATACACATCATCTTGTTCAATCATTTCGTTGTCATTTTCATTGAATAGAGAACAGTTGATTTGAGGCATTGTGGGTGCTGGAAGCATCATCTCATCATCGAATATCGACTCTCTGGTAAATGGACGTTCTGGTGATGCCATAATGCATAGACTCGATGAAAATAAATCACCTTCATCAGAATCTTCATCTTCTGAGAACGACATGATATCCTATTGTATAGTAGAATGTAAATGACTGATAGTCTATGACTAAATAGGAAAATGGTCTTTACTTTTGATTTATCGTACATGCTGATGCCTTGAGAAGATAAACACATATCAAGGTTAGGATGATGCGCATTCGACTCTTCACGAAGTACACTCATCAATTTTTGATTGAAGTTAGTCACCGGTAACTGTTGTCGTTGTGGTGAAGAACGAATACGACCCAGGCCAATTGATTGTGAGTCAATAGCCATACGGGATAGGCGAGTGCATGGTGTAAAGGTAAAATAACCAGCTCCTTCATCTGCAGTATCAAGCTGACTGCGTCTGGGTGATCGAAGGCCTTCTTCAGTTGTAGCTGACATAACCTTATTTTAAAATGAGAGAGAAACAAATGAAGGGAAAAGAAAAAAGTGTGGGGGTTTCAGCCTTTTGAAAAAAAAAATCGGAGTTATGTACATACGATCCAATCACAATGAACTGCAAGATAGTAGTAGATATGCTCCCTGAAAGTTTAGTTAACATAAGCTCAATAAAGTTTATTATGAAAGATTTTTTTGGTGTCTTTGTTTATGTTGGTCTCCATCGTCGCTATTCGATGAACATATGTTAATTCTGTGGAGACAATAAAGAGTTTCCATTGTCTCAATCATATGTATCACTGTTCAGATCACAAAGCAGATCTCCCATTTGTGAGATATACCTAGCAAAAGTATCTTATAAGCTTATCTTGGGTACACGTATGCTTTTTTGCGTGTTTACGTCTTGTTACTTAATCGACAAGTGAATTTGATTCAATACAACATATACGCCAAAAGGAAAGAAAAAAACGCGTACAAAACGATCACTTTCCTAAAATGGCCAGCAAGTGATCATCCATTGGATCTGACTTTGAAAGCGTTTGTCAGAAGCTCTGTTCTGAGCTGAGTTAAATTTGACCAAATTCACTTTTGACGGCCCATTTGGGTTTTATGTGTTCTGGTGTATTAGGTTACAATTATCAAGACATATAAAAACCACTTTCCGATTGTTTCTTTTATATTTTCTATCCATTTGACTATATCTTATACTTTTCCTATATTTCATATCTCCTTACCAACATTGTGGTCAGTATTACTTCTCTGTTATTATCATTTATCCTATATCGATTCGTATATTTCATCCAGTTGGTAAATAAAAATAAGAACCGCGAAGTATCTCGTCTAAATCTTACTTTTATTACTACTGCTTTCATATACTAGTGTCATTCCTGCATGTCATTTGGTTTAGCTACCATATGAGGCACGGTGAATTCTAATTGCTTGGAGTTATAGCCAGTAGAAGTACATGTTAATCAACTGTACTGGCTAGAATAAAAACCGCTTCAGTATTGGATGATGATAGGGATTTCTGCTAGGTTGCTTTCTTCTATGATACAAACAGGCAATTCAAGTCTGAATCAGAAACTGCTCTTTAGAAACTTGGGTCTCAAATCGATCAAACTATTTAGAGAGTCTGTAAAAAGAAACAAATGTCATATTGAGGCACTTTAAAAACATCACCTTGCTTTTGTTGATTATGTTGTTGATTCGGCTTATAGACATGCTAATGTTTTGTTTGATGATAAAGCACAACTTGGCTTTTTATGCCTGATATTTATTTCGGTCACATACTGCCTTGTATAGTATAATAAGCAGTTATCTATTACAACATCAAAAGCTACGTGTAGAATAGGACTTGATTCCGATTGCATAGTTTAAATATAACCTACAATAGGATTTTACTTTTATCACTCTTCAATTTTAGTTATCTTCCTAACTCTGGCACTTAACTTTCAACTGTCAAAAGCTAAAGGATGACGCACTCATTTGATTGACTTCATATTCATACTTATATTGATTTACATTTCAAATCAGTGAAGACGTGTATATCACACAATATATAATAAAGAAGAGGATATTCATCATATGACCCGGTTGTAACCTTTTTTTCTCAGATTGGATTGTGCCATAGAACTACTACTGCATATGTGCCTTCACTATTGCTTTTGCATTGACTGTTTGTACTTTAACTCATCTATGAATTAGCGGAAGCCAGATCAATTCAAATAGCTCGAGATCTCTAGTTTATATGGCATAAAAAAAACAGATCACAGATACCTCTGCTAAGGCTTCTGGAGTGAATTGACATAATCTTGCAGTTAGTTCTTATAACCTTGCTATCGATTTTTACTGCTTATGCTTTGACAAGATGTTATTCTACTCGTCTTATAGATGTTACTAAGAGGCTCCATCTATGTTATACAAGAGATACATTTTCTTGCAAGTTCTAAAGCCAAGTAAAACTATCACTGATTCTTTGGCGCATAAGTATTGACACTTAGTATTCTGTTGATATCTAACTGTTGTATCAAACACGAAAATACAATAAAATAGAATCTATGAAGACAAGAAAAGTACAACAAGAATCTACATAATTCTGGGAGAGCGAAAAGAGAGAAGAGCTCTTTGTTAAAACGTGTGTGTCTAGTTAATAAGAGATGGACTGAATGAATTGCAGTGAAGTTACTATGCTAACTCTGATCCATCTTCAGCCAATGACAGACTGTAAAGTGGATCAAGAGTCTTAAGAGCGACAGGCGTTGTATGAGTAAATCAATCTCATATCAAGTCAACTCAGTAGACTATAAGTCAAGTAAGTACTGAGCCACAGCTATGTCTAATTACACTTTCTGCCTGAATGAAGCTACTGCACGTGTCATATACTAAAATATTGGTAGAACAATGAAGATTGAAGCTACGCGTGATTTATCTGAAGTCAGTTATAGATGCAGTTTAAGTACCGACTGTCAAGTTGTAAGGAATATGACTATAAGCAGTATGTTTTAGATCAAGACTATCTAGTTATACGCTGTAATAGACATGTGAATACAACACTAGCAATAGCTACCAACATACCACCCAATCATATTTTATGAAGTAAAGATAGGTTTATTTTGATTGTGTTAGTACAGACAAAGAAAAGAACGAGTCAAGATGAAAAGGGAAATAAATAAATAAAGAAAGAAAGAAAGAAAGAAAGAAAGAAAGAAAGAAAGAAAGAAAGAAAGAAAGAAAGAAAGAAAGAAAGAAAGAAAGAAAGAAAGAAAGAAAGAAAGAAAGAAAGAAAGAAAGAAAGAAAGAAAAAAAAAGGGGGAGGGGGAAAGAAAGAGAGTAGAACATATGCTAAATTGAAGCCCATGTTCTGCCAATGAAAAAAAAATATAATAATACTACGAGCACTAAGTTGTCTCTGGTTGCATGTTCCTTGTCTGAATCAAATGGTTTTCTTTTCTTCTTATAGTTAAGCGGAAAATGTTAGAGGGATATTATGGCCATTTGTAATACTACTGCCACTGCCACTGCCACCAACGCTACCTGAAGCACTTGCGGTGCCTTTAAGATCAACATTATCGCCAGTAGTAACTTGACCTGTGGAGCCGGGTGCAGATAAACGTCCCAATCTGCTAAAGTATGGAGGAGCAACTTCAACGATACTCTCGAGATCTTCAAAATCTACATAGTCGCGAGCAAAAATAGCGTTGCGTTCTTCATCTTGTGGGTTCTTTTTCGACTCGCTTGCAGCATCGACTGCGTTAATACCACCGTTAGTAGCTCCTGTAATCCCGCCTCCAGCAGCACCTTGAATGCCACCAATAAAACTGCCGCCAGCAGCTTCAAGAGCGTTTCCTTTTTCAATACCAGGCTCGCCTCCAACATTATAACCTTCAGTTCCTCCTGCAGCAAAGCCACCGACTCCGCCTCCTACGATACCCATGACAGAGCTAACATCAGTACCGGCAATTTCCGTAACACCATGACCAAGGCCTTTGTTCTGCAACTGTGCAGCTGTACCGCCAAAGGTTTCACCAATCTTCTCGCCAATATAGCCACCAACATCATTGCCTGCGTGAGTACCAGCTACGGCTCCTTTGTTACCATCCGAAAGTGCTTCATCGATTTCATTATATTCGAATTGACGCTTGGCTTTGCGTCTCAAGCTGGTTGCCATCAGAGAACGCTTTGACTGTCCAGGAAGGAGGTAGTTGGTGACACCACCATTATCAAACTTGGCCGCAACAGAGTTGATGGGTGAGCCGCTGACAGTATTGAGGCCGATGAGGCAGATGACAGAAGCGATGCTTATAAGGCTGAAACTATGCATTTTACTGATAATTGGTTTGAACCCGTCTGATAGAAACGAAAAAAGAAAGTAAGAAAGAGATAACGTTGGATCTGTATCTTTTCACCTGCCCCTTTATATATCTGCTTTTGTGTGCTGTTGCTGTTGTTGTTGTTATTATTATTGCTATTTTTTTTATTTGCTGCCGCTAGTGGAAGAGCATGCTGTATTGTACTGTGCTGTGCTGTGCTGTGCTGTGCTGTGCTGTGCTGTGCTGTGCTGTGCTGTGCTGTGCTGTGCTGTGCTGTGCTGTGTTGTGCTGTGTTGTGCTGTGTTGTGCTGTGTTGTGTTGTGTTGTGTTGTGTTGTGTTGTGTTGTGTTGTGTTGTGTTGTGTTGTGTTGTGTTGTGTTGTGTTGTGTTGTGTTGTGTTGTGTTGTGTTGTGTTGTGTTGGATTTGTTTTGACATTGCTTATTGTATTTAATATATGTACACACGCATACACACATATATACATATATACACACATATATACATGTATAAATAGATGTAAACAGATCCCTGGGGTCAATTGAAAGTTTGCATAAACATCTGTCTGCCCTATCACGCTTGCACCAAACTCATAAAAGACTGAGAGACAGCTTCCCTCAAGCAACAGACAGCATGAAGTACAAGTACGGAAAACAGCAGATGTCGATGACTTGTTCATGATGATTGTATGTCATTGATGGTTGCGTTTATTTGTTTTAGATTTGCAGATGCACACACATAAATAGACATAGAAACGCAGATACATGTATAGTTTATTCTTTCTTTAGTTTTCATCCGCTAATTACTTCAGTATATCATAAAGACATGAAAAATCTATTGGTCATAAATACATATACAAGTACATATACAAGCGCTGTTTGTTTTTACTAGCTGTTATGATCAAAAGGTGGGCTACTTGCTGCTTGTTGTCGCTGTTGTCGCTGTTGTCGCTGTTGTCGCTGTTGTCGCTGTTGTCGCTGTTGTCGCTGTTGTCGCTGATTTTAGCATATATTTGTTGTTTTGTTTATCCATTTCTTTGCTGTTTCCCTTTTGTCGCTTCTTTTCTTTCCAATGTACTGTAAACACATCGAAGATCATTGTATGCATACTATGAAATCACCAGATGCATAACATGCGCTTGCTTGATCAGCATAAACCCGTATATCTTAAATCAGTAGTATGCAGCGATCTGCATGCAGAAAAAGGGTAAACAAATGTTCCAAACTGTTTAGAGCTAAAACTACTCTTGCTTGGTCCTTTCTATTTGCCTTTTCTGTATATCATTTCTTCTTTCCCCCTTTCTTTCTTTTCTTGTCAACTTGGTTTGTCAAAAGAGAGATAGATAGATAGATAGATAGATAGATAGATAGATAGATAGATAGATAGATAGATAGATAGATAGATAGATAGATAGATAGATAGATAGATAGATAGATAGATAGAGAGAGAGAATATATGCGTCTTTCAAGGTAGGAAGAAAGAGAGAGAAGACGAAGCAACTTTTACTTTGATGCCTTATAGAGAGCATTTTGCATATAGTTGGCGCTTTATCTTTCCTTATCGATAACTCATTCATTTATGCAGACGCGCACAAAAACAAACAAGAGCCAAAGAAGCTCAGAAAGAAAGCACACGAAAGAAAGCAAATGAGTACAATGCGGCAACTGTGCAGTTTTTTTGGAGTTTCATATCTCTTGCTTGTTGCTTCTTCTTCGATATTGTGTGCTTGCAAACAGAACTGTTCAATAGCTTTAAACGAATGCTTAAACCATAAGTGTAAGAACCGCAGTATTTTATTTGTGATAGCACACGGGAAGAATCCTCTTTCTTTGCCTTTCTTTATAGCTACGTATCATTTCTCTGTTAGCGATATGAAGGAAAGTGGAAGATTAGCATCAAATAACACTTCGAGTAATGGATATGCGAATCCTTGATAGAAGGGAACCAAAAGGAAACAGTAATACTAACTTTGGGTATATCTGCGTTATTTTACTTAGAGAAAGTGAATATAGAGCTTGTGTACATGAAAAACTTCAGACCATTCGATACCAAGTCGTTTTTAGTTAATAAGCTTTTACTTTCAGTTTACTACCCATTCAACTTAAGTTTGGTCTAGCGTGATTGAATCTCAAGCCAATGCTTGCTTAGTGTTTCCTAAAATTATAAGAAGAAAAAAGAGAATGAGCTGTTGCAGTGGCAATTCAAGCCAGCAGTTTGCAACAAACTAAGAGATGTTGCTGTTAATGTTAGAATAAATGCTAACATCTCTTCCCACTACTAAGACATATCGACAGCCTGATTACATTTACTCTCAGCAACGGCAAAAATTCAAAACAGGATATCACTAGAAAAAAAGTCTAGATAAGCAATTCGCTAAAAAGTAAAGAGCCGAAAACGAATTTGTGAGATGCATCATACAGCAGGTACAGCAATTCAACACAAGACGCTAAACTTGCAGTTAAATCAAGTCTCCTTACAATGACAATTATGAACAGCTACCTGAACATTTACGTAAGCTTTATTTATCTTTTGATTCAACACAGACAGTATAAGCAGTCCAGTTGTGCTTTCCTCTTACTCTTAGCTTTTATCAATAAGAACTTGGAGATACGATTAGCATTAAATTTTCCATTCTGCATATCTGAATGCGCTGTTTTGACCTTTACAACTCCATTTTAGCCTCGGGATACGCCAAATGAGAATGTTACTACTTTTTGCATCTCTAAGTTTTTATCGCTACTTTGCTTCTTCTTAATATTAAAAAATTGCAACATTTCAAATCAACCGTATCATCTGCCTCAGTCAATAATGTCATTCTGTGTCTTGGTTAGCAATAGCTCTTGATCAAGTGCAAAAAGCAGTTGAGAACAAAGTCGAGTGACAAAAAATCGAAATCCTTTTAAATTGTGTTAGAAGTATTTCTGTCAATACATTGAAATTCATCAGACTAAGAAAAATTCAAAACAGAATTTTCAACACTGTAACTGCATTACTTTCAGGTGAAAAAGAAGTATTTTAAACACGAATAGATTTTCATATAGCTTCGCCTGTTAGTCTATATTGCGATGCTTCTTTTTTAAGAAAAAATAGCTGCCCTTTTAAAAATCAAATATAGTACGGTTATCCCCCGTTTTAGGGAATAGTTTTGGTGTCCTCGACACTGTTCCCTATTTCTCAAAATAATAGCAGGGAATGTTCAGAGCTAATCAAACTTTGGTTTCCTCAGGAGTGCTCCCTAAATCATTCCCTAAATTGGGGGATGGCTATAACTAAATCAACATTACGCTATTATGATTTTTGTCTAATACGACCGGCTATGACCTCTAGTAATATGTTAGGAGTAGGGCTCAAACATCTAGTATAATCTCGCCTTCTTCACAAACACTTCACCTAGTATCCTTTTATTTCTTTGGGGTAGACTATCTGTAGCGGAATTATGGTGGTGACAACAAGAATTTTTTAAGCTTTTATCTATGCTGTGGTATAAATATCATCATATCCTTTGTTGTCAATACAATAGCTGGGCAGCTAACATAAAAGAAGCAACTGACTCAAAACAGGCTCAAAGTCCTATTTGAGCTACAAGATAATTTGCAAAATGAACTAAGATGAGAATTTAGAGAAGTTGCGTGTACAGTTTGAATAGTAAAAGTTAGTTTCGTTATTACAGATCTTATGAAAAAGATTTTTTAGTAGCAGAATGATGTAGTAGATACTTTTATTCAGCGCCGGTAACTTTTTGGCTTATAAGTATAAATCTTTTTGTCTTGTATTATTATGCCAATCATAAACGAAACATAATATGAAATATCAGCCATCATATATTTGAGTAGATGGTAAATCATATTCGAAAATACCCGTAATCAGAATGATTAGTAGTGTTATAGAGATAGATAATGTTAGAACAGATATTTGATCAGATGTAAATAAATCTATCCTACAGATCAATGACAGTTTGACTTTCTTTCCTGATTTAAAACAAACGAGAAGCTAGTTTCAAAAAGTGCTTGTGTTACTTGTAGTTTGTCCTTCTATTTCTTAAATGTGTAGCTTTTGATGTTTTGGAACGCAGAAAAAAAAAGATACATGGCAGATAGAGAGTAGTTTGGGAATATTTTTGTTTTCTGTTCCCATCATTTCAAGCATCGTTTTTTCTGCGCTAGTCTTTGTCTTGAACAAACTAAATGCGTGGATTTATGTTTTTTGCCTTATATTACCACTATGTCACTTTCAAACTTCCTTAGCCTATTTGCTTTGTTTCATCCAAGAAATATAGAGCTTACAATCCTTTGTTAGGTTTGCCATTTTTACAGTGCTCTGAAATTATATCATGTACTAGGATTGCTTATTATTCGCGTTTTCATTTTGTTATGGATAATAAATCGCAATTATAACTTATGCACTAGTTTTAGGTTAGCTTAATTAATGGTTTGATTAATTGGCTCATGATGATGGAATGGTGTATATCTTTACCGTGAACGTGTCCTTCAAAATTTTTGATCTTCAAATGCATCAAGCGTCTGATGCCATTTATTCCTACTCTGATCCTCCGCATAGCTGGCACTAAGATATCTGATCGAGTCCTCATAATTGTGCGAATCCTGAATATATACTGTATATCTAAATTGCCAGAACATCTGAATAGTTTTTCTCTTGCATTTTTCATTTTACTCTTTCTTCGTATTTTATTTAAACAGACAATAGTTTATAGCTATATAGCCTCTTATGCCGATCATTTTCTAGAGACAGTTTTAGTAATTCAATTACAATGCTATGTACAATTCTAAAAGCATATGTGTTTCAAAAATATTTTAAAAAGCACTTTTTCGTTTGAAGAAAAATGACAGAACTTCAGCCAAGAGCTATAAAGCAAAAATGGAGCGAAGCATAATACTTTGGCAAGACCAAAACCAAATCCACTACTTTTGGTTTTGAACATTCCTTTATTGAATATCATTGTGTTGCGACATTTCTTTCTCTTTTTCGTCTCAACTACTACTACTACACAGTTGCCGCATTGTACTCATTTGCTTTCTTTCGTGTGCTTTCTTTCTGAGCTTCTTTGGCTCTTGTTTGTTTTTGTGCGCGTCTGCATAAATGAATGAGTTATCGATAAGGAAAGATAAAGCGCCAACTATATGCAAAATGCTCTCTATAAGGCATCAAAGTAAAAGTTGCTTCGTCTTCTCTCTCTTTCTTCCTACCTTGAAAGACGCATATATTCTCTCTCTCTATCTATCTATCTATCTATCTATCTATCTATCTATCTATCTATCTATCTATCTATCTATCTATCTATCTATCTATCTCTCTTTTGACAAACCAAGTTGACAAGAAAAGAAAGAAAGGGGGAAAGAAGAAATGATATACAGAAAAGGCAAATAGAAAGGACCAAGCAAGAGTAGTTTTAGCTCTAAACAGTTTGGAACATTTGTTTACCCTTTTTCTGCATGCAGATCGCTGCATACTACTGATTTAAGATATACGGGTTTATGCTGATCAAGCAAGCGCATGTTATGCATCTGGTGATTTCATAGTATGCATACAATGATCTTCGATGTGTTTACAGTACATTGGAAAGAAAAGAAGCGACAAAAGGGAAACAGCAAAGAAATGGATAAACAAAACAACAAATATATGCTAAAATCAGCGACAACAGCGACAACAGCGACAACAGCGACAACAGCGACAACAGCGACAACAGCGACAACAGCGACAACAAGCAGCAAGTAGCCCACCTTTTGATCATAACAGCTAGTAAAAACAAACAGCGCTTGTATATGTACTTGTATATGTATTTATGACCAATAGATTTTTCATGTCTTTATGATATACTGAAGTAATTAGCGGATGAAAACTAAAGAAAGAATAAACTATACATGTATCTGCGTTTCTATGTCTATTTATGTGTGTGCATCTGCAAATCTAAAACAAATAAACGCAACCATCAATGACATACAATCATCATGAACAAGTCATCGACATCTGCTGTTTTCCGTACTTGTACTTCATGCTGTCTGTTGCTTGAGGGAAGCTGTCTCTCAGTCTTTTATGAGTTTGGTGCAAGCGTGATAGGGCAGACAGATGTTTATGCAAACTTTCAATTGACCCCAGGGATCTGTTTACATCTATTTATACATGTATATATGTGTGTATATATGTATATATGTGTGTATGCGTGTGTACATATATTAAATACAATAAGCAATGTCAAAACAAATCCAACACAACACAACACAACACAACACAACACAACACAACACAACACAACACAACACAACACAACACAACACAACACAACACAACACAACACAACACAACACAACACAACACAACACAGCACAACACAGCACAGCACAGCACAGCACAGCACAGCACAGCACAGCACAGCACAGTACAATACAGCATGCTCTTCCACTAGCGGCAGCAAATAAAAAAAATAGCAATAATAATAACAACAACAACAGCAACAGCACACAAAAGCAGATATATAAAGGGGCAGGTGAAAAGATACAGATCCAACGTTATCTCTTTCTTACTTTCTTTTTTCGTTTCTATCAGACGGGTTCAAACCAATTATCAGTAAAATGCATAGTTTCAGCCTTATAAGCATCGCTTCTGTCATCTGCCTCATCGGCCTCAATACTGTCAGCGGCTCACCCATCAACTCTGTTGCGGCCAAGTTTGATAATGGTGGTGTCACCAACTACCTCCTTCCTGGACAGTCAAAGCGTTCTCTGATGGCAACCAGCTTGAGACGCAAAGCCAAGCGTCAATTCGAATATAATGAAATCGATGAAGCACTTTCGGATGGTAACAAAGGAGCCGTAGCTGGTACTCACGCAGGCAATGATGTTGGTGGCTATATTGGCGAGAAGATTGGTGAAACCTTTGGCGGTACAGCTGCACAGTTGCAGAACAAAGGCCTTGGTCATGGTGTTACGGAAATTGCCGGTACTGATGTTAGCTCTGTCATGGGTATCGTAGGAGGCGGAGTCGGTGGCTTTGCTGCAGGAGGAACTGAAGGTTATAATGTTGGAGGCGAGCCTGGTATTGAAAAAGGAAACGCTCTTGAAGCTGCTGGCGGCAGTTTTATTGGTGGCATTCAAGGTGCTGCTGGAGGCGGGATTACAGGAGCTACTAACGGTGGTATTAACGCAGTCGATGCTGCAAGCGAGTCGAAAAAGAACCCACAAGATGAAGAACGCAACGCTATTTTTGCTCGCGACTATGTAGATTTTGAAGATCTCGAGAGTATCGTTGAAGTTGCTCCTCCATACTTTAGCAGATTGGGACGTTTATCTGCACCCGGCTCCACAGGTCAAGTTACTACTGGCGATAATGTTGATCTTAAAGGCACCGCAAGTGCTTCAGGTAGCGTTGGTGGCAGTGGCAGTGGCAGTAGTATTACAAATGGCCATAATATCCCTCTAACATTTTCCGCTTAACTATAAGAAGAAAAGAAAACCATTTGATTCAGACAAGGAACATGCAACCAGAGACAACTTAGTGCTCGTAGTATTATTATATTTTTTTTTTCATTGGCAGAACATGGGCTTCAATTAGCATATG
>JAIWNI010000144.1:0-55558 GCA_025331435.1 Choanephora cucurbitarum | reverse complement strand
ACACAAAAACTCACTCAAGTCGACCATCATACTTCGCGTGTAGCCGATATATCTCTTCTTATAAAAAAGGATAGTGCTTTATGATTGAAACTAGTTTTGTAATGACTGACGATTTTTGGGAAGGCGTGGAAAGTTTGTCGGAAGAGCAAAGTTATTATTTCAGAAATGACAATAACCAAGCAGACAGTTTGTCACGCCCACTTACGCCAAGATCCTTCCTGGCAGACAGGCATTTAAAGTTTAAACAGTGAAATGTGTCACTCACTTGTATGAGCTGTTTTGGATGCTGAGGTGTGGACGCCATAGATACAGGTTTGTGTTGTGTTATTTTTGTTGTTAATGCTGACTGCTGTGTAATGGGCATGGCTATCCTGTTTCCAAGCACTACCATAGCGCAAGCGTCTTTTGATTCTGGAGTCAACATCCATACCTTTGTCGCAAATCATAATAATCAACTGCTTCCGGAGTGGCCGAGACTCTCCCTCCTGCTTGCCTTTTGAATCTTCAATCTCTTCTGCCTTAGGTTTTAACCAAGGACGTTCTCGAGCACAAATGCTATCTATTGACTTCACAAACATTACTCTTTTTATACAGTAGTCGCTTGATTTAAGTGTATGCTCTATACAAGAGTGTATTCCTCAAGAATATAAATACTCTCAAACAAACTGAATATTGTATCTGCTGAAGGAAGTCTTGAATGTCATCTTCGCTGATATATTCATGCGTTGAAAAAGTGAAGAGAGAACCTCTGACCCTAAAAGCTAAAAAAGAACTAACAGTTTAGCAACAGATGCAAGCTAGACAATTATAAAAGAAATCCGATGACGAATGAAGCGATCTAGTTGACTACAACAACAAGAAGGCGCTAGCTTGTTTGTGTGAAGTGAAAATAGTTACTCAAGTGTTGAAACAAATCCTAGGCAAAGAAAATAGATTTCATGGAATGAAGTGTTGTCGAACGATCTTTTTTGAGAGGTGTGTTCTTCTACAGTTGTCTTCACTTTTTTTTTCTGTGCTCGTCGTTGCCAAAATTCTTGAAGGATTGCATTGACTTCTTTTCTAGTAAATGTTTGCTCGGGAGACGTTTAAGTTTGTTCCATGTTATCGCTATTGGGGATTTAGTTCACAGTTACCAGCGATGCGTGGCTTAAAAAGGCACAAAGGAAAGAGAATTGAATCAAAGAATTTATTGTATAATCAAATCTAAAAATACAGCATGGCTAGAAAGCCTAACACCACCACTTTGGAATCCGAAGCGGAAGCAACAAGGATTGTCATAGAAACAACTGACAACCTTTATTTTTTGCTAATGCAGTCTGAATTTTTTAAATGCGCAATTTAAAAATTTTCTGTGTGCAATCTTTTCTCTCAATGTGCAATCTACTTTGGGAAACGGTGTAGAATAAAGAAAAACATAGGATTATAGTGGATCATAAATAAACATAATACAATAAGCGCTTTTGGTAAGCGCAGTCATGGGGATTAAATATTACAAGGTAATGGGCTTAAGAGAAAACAAGAAAAGGAAATAGAAAGACGGAGAGAGAGAGAAAGAGAATGCAAATGGGTATGAAACTTACAAGACACCAACACGAGAAGACTTCTTGCCAGTAACAAGGTTCTTGAAGCTCTTCCACATCTTCCCAACAGTTGTTGTAGTAGAAGACGGAGATATGATATCCTCATTTTCCTCTGCTGTTGCAATCTTCTTATTGTTATCAGCTAGAGTGTTATTCGGCTTGTCAGATCGTCTAAAGGCAGAAAACAAAGACCGCTTCGGAAGCGCAGGTGGTGGTGATGATGGTGATAGTGTTGATGCCGTAGATATTGTAGATCGAGCAGATTTGATAGATGTACTACGAGGTAGTGAATTGTTGTTGGAAGCAGGTGTGGTGGTAGCAGGTGTGATGCTGCTCAGAGTCTTATTCTTTTCCTTTGTCCATGCTTTTGGTAAAGAGAACATCCGTGCTGATATTTTTTTGACTTCCGACTTTAGTGTTTTTTTATGTGTCTCTTGTTCCAGTCTCGGTTCCAGTGGTTGTGGTAATGGTTTCGGCAGAGGTTTTGTCAAAGAGGATTGGGTTACACTAGGCGCCTCTTGTGGAGTTTTAGGCATCCATAAAGCACGACTTGCAAATTTAGTAGCACGTGAGGCAAACGAACTCTTTGGCTTGGATTTGGGTTGTTCCTGAATCGATGACAGAGTGACTTCAGAGGCCTGCCTTTGCTTTGGTTGCTGTTGCTGTTGCAATTTCGGTGATGGCTGTACTTGGCTGACTTTTGAGAGTGAAGCTGAAGATTCATATTGACTGATGGTCGTACCAACTCTTCCTTTCTGCTGGTGCTGTTGCTGCTGTTGTTTAGGCTGCAATGTTGAGGTAACACGTTGAGATTGTAGATTGGATCTCTTGAGCGAAAACATATTTTTGATCGATTGTACTGTGCCTTGCTTAATTTCCAGTCGAGGTAGACCAGTTTGGCTACTTTGGTTCGAGTAAGAAGTTTGATTGGTGTCAACACGGTTGAGACCGTTGTTCAGAGAATCTGGCAGTTGAAAGAAAGATCGGATTGAGCGCACGGTGCCACGTTGTATTGTACTCAGAATAGAAGACTGCCGACTATAAGCGGAAGCGCCGTCCACAGACTTTGCACTACGATGCGAGCTGGCACTGTATTGGGAATTGTCATACATTCGAGTTGAGCCCACAGATGTCTTACTGCTGGATTGGAATGAAGGTGTTCGATTGAGTGAAGGGGACACTCGAGCAACATCTCGCGGATCAGCCTCCGCAATGGGCAAAAAATGGTCATCATTGTGAAACGGAAAGGCTAGTGGTCTTGGACAAGAATAGACAAGATCGGGCTGACGGTTGGACTGATGCTTCTTTGATCTTTTCTTTTTAGGTACTCCATTCGTGACAATAGTAATCGTACTGCTTGTTGTAGTATCAGCTATAGAAGGTGCCTGCGATTTCTTCGAAAGTTGCTGGTTGATGTTGGCTTCCTTGATCACCTGATTAGAAAAATCTTCTGTAGACGGTATTGTCACAGCAACTATGGGTGGGACTGTAGAGGTGGATGGTGCTGTAGTGGTACTTGCTGTTGTAGTGGCAGTTGCTGCTGCATTGGTAGTTGCTGTTGCATTGGTAGTTGCTGTTGCATTGGTGGGTGATGAAGAGGAAGAGGACGTATATCCGCTATCTGCACCTGAGTTCTCTGATTCCAACGATGAGCGCTTTTTATGTAAAGTCGCTTTTGAATTATTTGAACGAATAATGTATTGTTCATGTCGGGAACTTGAGGAATGAAACATCAGTCTAATAGACTATCCTTTTTTCTTTTTATATTTTATTATAAGCAGAGAAAGAGAGAATACGTAGAAGAACAAAAGTATTGAACAAAAGAAAAAAAAAAGAGAGAAAAGGAAAAGAAAAAAGAAAAAGAAAAGTTTTTTTTTTGTATTTATTAATTTCATTAGGCACTACATACAATTATAAATGCTGGTGACACAAGTATCTAAATTTGATCTAAGGTATTCAACCAATACAAGATATCAAATTGATCACAAAAAAAGGCAACCCCAAACGCATGGACTCCTAGAACCCTATCATGAATAAATATTAAAAAGCCTTATTAAACACAGTTTGTCCGTGTTACATTTTACGCTGATCGAAATGGGAAAAAGAGAGTTTGAATACCGATTGAATTACTCTTAGACATAATGACGAATAGCAATACAAAAGAATGAGTACTCTGCTTCATTGTTCTTTCAAGCAAAAGATATGTTTGTTTGGCTTCCATTTATATGTAGATGTTAGCCTTAATGTTCTCATTTCCTCCTCACCCGCCACTTTCTCCTTTGTGTCGCCCACACTTTACCTTAAACGCCTTCATCGTTCCTTTGTTTACCTATAGCACATATCCCTTCTTCATCTTATTACAGACTAACAGGTGATGACAACGACGGCAGTTTAAATTTATGATTTTGCCATTATATTTGCTGGCATGCAAAGTGTTACAGCGTGTTGAGACAATTTAACGTAAAGTGAAGTCTACTTTGGTCTTTTATAGAAATCAAATTGTTCAGCCCATACTAATTTGGATCAGAGCTCAAATATACCCATCACATTGCCGATACCTGATGTCTATTCTGTCTGCGCAAGAAGAATTAGGAGTTGAATCAGCAAGGATAATTTTAGGAGCGATAAATAGTATCAGATGTTTTACTAACATTTGTTCAAACAGATACTCCACTACCACATACGCAGGAGAAAAATTTGAGGCTACAATCACAAGTTTCTTTCTTGTGTTTGCTGTCTGCAGCAGCAATTTTCGAAAGAAATTACTATACATATTCAAATCACTATACCTACCCCTTTAATGTACCATTTTGATCGACAAAATAATGAACAATTGTTGTCAGAATTGGTCCATGCAAATTGAAACCGTAACTTATCATCAGACACAAGACAAAATGCAATTAATCATCTAAGTCTTTGTAGGCCAAAACTAGCTTTCGCTTAATGTCCTTCTTTCTTGTTTCCTTTGTAAATTGAATGGTTAAGTGGTCTGCGAATACAATTAAAAAAGTGCTTTTCTCAAAATGTCACTAGTAATCGGTTGGCTAAATTACATTTAGAAGTTCAGCCATCTTTAATTGTCTAGGAGTACATGACATTTTTTAGGTTTTTTTTCTATAACAGAAAACAAAAAAGCAAATAGAATTTCATGAGCAGCAACTACTTTAGGGCTTTCATGTATAACGAGTCCAAAGCACAATTGCTCCTAGACTGATTTTTCCATCAACTGAATGTACCTCAATCCAAAATTGCATTGAATCTAGCCATGGCTCTTGTTCTCAAGACCATACTATTTTTAAACGCGATTTGTACTGATGAAAGTGGCTTGCTTTTAGTAATATGAGTCCTGATAATAACTGTTTATAGATAATTCAATATTTAGATTTGATACACAAAATATGCATTTTGGAAAGATGTTGAGGTAAGATAGATACATATACAAGAAAAAGAAGGATCTTTGGAACAATGAAAGTTCTTTCGAAACACGATCGACTACTTTGGTCTATGACAAGGCAAGATTAAGAATAAATTAAACAGCCATTGTGGTTAACTAGCACGAGCACAGGAATGCACGAAACCACCTTTAAATTTGCCAGATGTGCTACTGTACGAAACCGGAGCTGGTAAGACATTTTCTATTGCATATCTTTTGTACTAAGAAAATGCATCATACATACCACATCTTTTTTAGTTATTTCGTAACACAAAAAGCAAGTTTGTTTGGTAATCTTGACACAAAATTATTAAGGGTATCCTCGGCTTCAAGCTCAAAAAGTTTGTACTCTTTCCCTGCCTGATTTTATTGTTTGGAGTAAAAAAAATGCTATTTGAGATATCTCTGTTGCTTGCATTATGAAATTTTTTATTACCTGTTTATAATTTATTGAGTGTATGGTCTACAACCATATTGACTTCAGACTTTATGATTGTACTGGTTTGTGTTACTCAAATTGTATTAGCTTGCATCATACACTCCACAAACTCTTGTCCACATGGCAAATAATGTTTTTTTTATCTAGGTACAGTCAAGCTTCTTCTTATATACAAAAGGTGAGCAATCGATCTTCAAGAATGATTGGTTAGAGCAAGAAGACATTTGCTCTCACAATGGAGGCTGTTGACATGGTGCTCAACTCATAACTGAACTACTATATCTTTGGACCATATTGCAACACTTTATTCATAGCATTTCATTGACATGGATTTTTTTTAGAAATTCAAGTCAGCCTTACTAATCAAAACAAATAAACATCTATGTCATTGTGAGTTTTTTTGCATACGAATAGTAGTTAATCAATTCTGGTTTCTGTAGCTTCAATCACAAATTTTGTTCCAGGGCATTTTTTTGTTTATCAAAAACTTTCTGTAAATGAGGTACAGAATACTATAAGCCAGTCTCGCCTTTGCCTTGTTTTGCAGCCTTCAAATGATCATATAGAATTTTTGAGCCATGTTTTTGTCTACATTAGAAATGAATCTTATCTATGAATATGCTACTAGAGTCATTTTGTGGAGGAGTTCTTTTCTCCTTTTTAAGAAAATTCTGTTTTGAGTAGTTAGTATTTTTCTTTTTTTTTTTTTTTTTTGCTAATTCTACCATGTCGACTGGAGTAAAGTCGTATAATGTACAAGAGCTTTTTGAGTGGCTTCAAAACAAACCTGCTACGGGCTTGCTTGTTGATGTGCGCGAGGCTGACGAACTCATCGAGCAAGGCACTATTCCAGGCTACGATGACAACGTACCTTTCTTTTTGTCCCAAACAGATCCAGAGCTATTTGAGATGAGATTTTCTTCTATGAATAGATGCCATCAGGTTGACAAACACATTGGTTTACGAATAAGAAAAACGCAGTTGTTAACTTAATCTCTAAATAGCTTGTTTTGTCCTGCCGTTCTGGTAGACGTAGTTTGTTGGCGAGCGAGTACTTGATATCTAAATTGGGATTTTCAAATGTATACAATGTTCAAGGTGGAATTCTGAGCTGGATAGAAAGCGGGTATCCGGTCCAGAAGAGTAACTGATTGGATCAACATAACTACCTACTACTTTTTTATTTAGACAGTGTTGGCTTTCTAAAGTAATCTTAACGTTAGAGTGTTACTTGAGCTATCATCTCATGAGCTAGGCAACATTTTTCTATTGTTTTGTCTATAATAGCTGCCTTGTTGAAATGATAAACGTAACTCCCTTGAATGACTGTAGAACTCCTCTTTTTTGTTCTGCAAATAAAATTGTTGTAACTTGACTTTTTCGTAGACTTTGAAATTGATTGACCCCTTCTCGCCTCCCCCCCCCCCCTTTGTTTCCTTCTTTTCAAATATGCCTTCTTTGGATTCGGCATATAAGGAGCTTTGTGGGTAAGTCTTTATAGATCTCCTTTCCCTTCACATTTTTATACTTCTTTTGCTACCTCCTATCGTTTGTTACCGCTTATAAAAGGAAATGACTTAAGATAGCTCAGCCATCACTTACATCTCCTTTCATTTTTCTCTTATTGTTTCAACTCAATATAGCAAGCCATTCTTACTCTCTTTCCTTCATCCTTTCTTAACTATTTAAGCTTCTGTTTTTTCATTTAAATGAACTATATGTAAATTCAAGATCTACACATACTATGAACCCCAAACAACCACTATCTACAAAAAATAGCTCCTTTGACCAACCAGACAATCCGCCTGAGGTCAAGTTAGTAAAGAAATCTCTATCATCTCCTGGAAGCGGCATTCCATCTCTAGTTTCCAAGAGTGAATTAGCCACCTCTTCTTCCTCTTTTTCTTTACATAACGATAAGAAGGAACTGCAAGCCTCCGTTCATTCAAAGATCAAAAAATTAAATATGAATCAGTCAAGCAATGACCGCCCATTACCACGCCAAAGCTCCACCTCCTATAGATTTGGTAAAAAAAATCTCTTACCGACATGGTTAGGAGGCCATACCACCATTGAAAATAATAACCAGCATTCTTTGGCTTCCTGTAGCCAGGCTTCTCCAGAGCTAACTAATATCACTATACCACCAATAAACTCATCGGCATCCAATTTGCTATCGATGTCTCCAACAGATGAATTACTTACCGAAATGAGTTCTACTGAATTGTATGATGCCTTTGAAGTCCTGCTTGTATGTATTTAAAACTGCTCACAAGACAGTTGTAGTAATTACTAAGAAAAGCACTATTATTTTTTTCTGCTAGGATGAGTTGAATATGAGAGATGTTCAACGCGAAAAGTTACGTCAAATGCCCTTGGAGCGTAAGCTCTATCTGCTTCAACAAAGTCAACAGGTCAAAAAGAACAAGAACCCAACACAACAATCAAGAAAAAGCACCATGTCGACTTCTACCTCAAACTCATCATTACTTCAGCCCAAAATTCTGCGACCAAGACAAATGAAACGTAGCGAGACTTCATCTCGTTCTTTGTTCTCTAATACAAACAATCAATCACAAAAAACACAGCACCGACCATCATTTCAAAGCAGCTTACGTAGCAAATCCTTGACATCATTCTTAATAACTAACGAGCATGCCAACATGTTAGCAGACCCAGGACCATTATTGCATGAACCTAATCCGCAAGCTAGTATTGATAAAGATGAAGACAATCCTCATCTGCAATCCTCGAGGACACAATTATCTACATCTAACCCTAATGACACAAAAACGCCTATCCCTAATAAACGTGCAGCTCTATACAAGTTCTCGCGCAAGACAGTAGAGAACAATAGGTCGAAAGTAGGATCAATGGTTCTGGAGTTTGATGCATTAGCACATAAATCCGAAGACAATTCTCCAGATGATTCTGATGCATGGCTTTTATTGGACAACAAGACTCTTTCTAGACAATACTTAAAATACAATACAGCAAATAGAGGTGTAGTCGTAGCCCGTCCATCAGTTTCATCTGTATTTCCTTCAGCCAGTGTCTCGTCAAATGAGCTCCTGCCATCGATAAAAGAACCGTCTCAATCAAATCCATCAGCAGACAAACTCGCTCTTGAAACCACATCTAGAGAGGATGAATTAAAGCGTCGCGATCACAGCAGTCCATTTTATTTTGTAGAAAGGCTTCGAAGCAGGTATTTGAGTCAAAAATCAATGATTCAGTTCTAGTCTTTTGCTTCATCAAAAAGAAAGGGCCAATTAGTTAGAAGATATTCAATGTTTTTTTTAGAAATGTTACAATCGACGCATTGACAAAGCATTTGATTTCGTTACAAATTGTTTTGTCATCTGGAACTGTCTCATGGATCAACGAGTTTCTTTCAAGACGCCACGGAGGTTTGATTGCAATGGAAAATCTACTGGAGAAACTGGTCAATAAAAAGTCTAGGTAAGTCAAGATACATAACAAGTTTTTTCAGCTTTCACTCAATTTACAAACATCAAAAAGAAAGAAAGAAGGAAGTAAATTGACAGAGCTCGAAGAACTGTGCTTGCTTGAATGTATCAAGTGTCTAAAAGCTTTGATAAACACAAAAGTAAGCGTTTCAAAAATACAAAAGAGAATGAGGAGTTTTTATAACACTTGTCTCCTCTTTTTTTCTGGATCACTCCTAATTGATATGTTTTTTTAAATGATAATTCTAAAAAACTGCTATACTCTACTTTTGAACTTGCAATCTAATTTTAGCCTGGTCTTCAACAAGTACTTATGCGCCCTGTGGTTCTTCATCAGTCACTTGTTATATTGATTGCTTGTCTCGGGACAACACATCAATCATTGTCAAGTTCAGTTGATGAACCGCAACTAATGCTGGCAACAAATGATAATAACATATCTGCACAGCCTTTGGTTTTCACAGATAGTCTTTTGACGAATGAATCAAGTAGTAAGAAAGATTCGGCAAAGTTACAATCACTAAAAAACGAGTCAATCCTTGAATCCCGGACTATGACAACAACTTCATACAAGATTTCAGTATTGATTTTTGAAATGTTTGCATCGCTCTGTATGGCTTCGCCTGTCACCTATAATGTCATAAACAACGTACTTTCTGAAGTAAAAGGAGAACAATACCGATTTGAGCGTTTAATAAGGTGCTTGCAAGATCTTGAAATTGATAAGCGAGCATGTGGAAATGATATTGCACAATCTATGCATTTGCTGGAAGAACAAGAAAGACAAGAAAAATACGATTGTGCAATAGCTGCCTTGAGTTTTTTCAATAGTATGATACAAGCGCCTAATACCGCTGAAGAAAGGAACAGCTTAAGAATGGAACTGGAAAGAAGAGGATTCGAAGATTTCACAAATAGTCTTTACCATATAAAGGAAAGCCTTCCTAGTAGGCTTGAGAAACAAATAGCCAACTACATAGCTAACAAACAAATGGATTTGAAAAAGATAGAATGCATTGAAAGCAACAAACGGCAAAGTATTCTTCAACTGTAAGTATGATTTTTTCCTAATTGTTATCTATAATTTGCTAACACTTTGTATGTTTATCCTTTCGAAAATTAACAACCGTAGTCAGCCAGACGATTTTGCTGCTTCAGCACTTAAAACGTTTCATTCTGAACCAGATATATACTATCTTGTAGTTGATAGTATAAGCGAGTTAGTCAAAATAGGATCAGACCAAATCCCACTCAATAAGCCGTTTGTTCAAGATATATGGAGAGTTATTCATTTATTTATCAAGAGTCTTGCATCAGTCAAAGGAAACAGTAAGCACATCATGAGCGAGATTTTTTGAATATTTTGTATGTTCAAAGCCATATATATGTATAGACGATTTCCATCAAGCACTACAACAGTTTATAAAATCAATTCAGCCTATTGTTGGTAAAATATCAATAGAGAACACTGAAAACGAAACCAAAGAATATTCCAGTAGCTACACTATACCTTCAAGTAACAACAATCTCGAGGATGTAGAGGGTTTACGCAATACTGTCGAAGAACTCAAAGAAGATTTGCTCAAGAGCCAAGATTCTGCTTCCAAAATACGCAGAGAGAAAAATGAGCTATTAATCAAAATGTCCAAGTCGTTAGCTGATATCAAAGACAAAGACACTCATATTATAAAGCTAGAAGCCGAAAAGAGAGAGCTCTTGCTGAAACTTCACCAATCCCATAGCCATACCTCCTCTGCAACAACAATATCACGGTCAATTTCATCCAACCAACTATTGTCTTGTACTTCGAGCCAGCATGTCTCGAAAAATATATTATGCACCTTAGATTCTTCATCGCCATCACTATCGCCATTAGCATTATCATCACCATCGCCACCATTACCTCCACCCCCACCACCCCCACCACCTCCACCACCTCCAATGATGCACGTGTCAGGTGATGTCTCGAGAGCAAATGAGTCAGTTCGTTCTGATTCTACAAACAGAAAATCTCGTTATTTGCATCCACTGGCACTAAACCTCAGCTTTCCTAACCTGAAATTGTTACATGAAAAGACATTACCGAACATCAATACCTATGATGATCATCCGATTGACTCACTCAATCAGCTTTCTTCTATACCACACATTGCAACCAAACAATTTTTCTGGTCAAAACTACCTATAGATAAGATTGAGAATACTGTATGGAATGAAATGCACAAACTACCTCTATCAAGCCCTTGTCTAGATAACAGCAGTAGCAGTAGCAGCAGTAGTAGCACTAGTAGCAGTAGTAGCAGCTTCAACGAAGCTTTTGACAATGATAAAGAAGCTGAGAAGCATGAATGCCAAATGATCAAACTAGACACTGCAGAACTCGAATGTCTATTTAAGAAAAGTAGCAAATCACTTACTACATCAAATACCAAATCTTCAATCCTTGATAATATCCGCAAGCAAAGTGCAGTTATTCTGTTGGATTTCAATAGAGCCAACAACATTGCTATTATGTTAGCCAAGATCAAACTATCGTATCCTGAAATTCGAGATGCCATTTGGAACATTGATGATCATAGTTTATCACTTGATAACTTACTGGCTATAAAACAATACATTCCTACGAAAGAAGAAATTGAGATCGTTAGAGAGTTCCAAGGAGACTTGGACATGCTTGGCAATGCTGAGAAATATTTCCGATCTATCATGTATATTCCCCGCTTAACAGATAGGATAAGCTGCATGATATTTCGTCGTCGGTTCAAACACGAACTAGATGGGATTTTACCTGAGCTTGATGTAATACAGATGGCTATCACCGAATTGCGACAAAGCGCACGGTTCAAGCACGTCTTGAAGGTAAAAGGATAAGGAAAAAGAAACAGAAGATATATATAATTTGACTTTTCATACATTTGAACAGACCGTTTTGGCTATAGGCAATTACCTGAACTTCCAAACAATTAGAGGCAACGCTCTCGGATTTAGATTGGAAGCACTTTTAAAGGTCTTTGTATAGACAAATCAAATTCAGTATCGCTAAAAACTAATTATCTGTGTAATTATAGATGCGAGATACAAGAGCAGAAGCTGAAGGAACCAGTAGTGTACCTACATTACTACACTACTTGGTGTATTTCTTATCCAAATCTGATGAAGATGTGCTCAATTTTCAACAAGATATTACTCATTTGCATGCAGCCGCAAAATGTAAGTTTTAACTGATTGTTGTTACAAAAAAAAACCTTATTCTTATTTTACTATCTAGTATCGCCCGCCACATTGTTTGCAAATGTCAACACAATCAATGGTAGCATAGCTTTAATCAAAGATGAGTTACGAATCAACAGGAAGAAAAAGACATCCGAACTACAAATTGATCGATTTGCAGAAGCCATGGAGGAGTTTCTGTTAGAAGCAGAGCCTTTAGTCATTGATTTGAAGGCCAAATTGAAACACGTTGATGAGGAGCTTAAGGATCTAGTTTCTTACTACGGTGAAGATCCTGCCAGGATGAAAGCAGAAGAGTTTTTTAGTATTGTTTCAAAGTTTATGCATTCGTTTGAGGTTAGTGAGATGTATTTTGCAAATATTCTGTGATTAAGTACTAAAAGCAAAACAACAGAAAGCTCAAAAAGAACTCCATGAAGCCAGAGAAAGGGCTTTAAGGCGACAGAGGCATCAAGAAATGCAGTCAAAGGTAAAGAGTTGTGTGAAATTCAATCTGATTTATTGTACCTGACTATTAGATTTATTAGAGACTGCAATTACAGCATGAGCAACAACACCGCACTATGATATCGACTGATGGACAAGAGACTGAAGAAGCTGAAGAAGGGTTTGCACAAGTTCTAAAAGAACTCAAAGCTGGGCTTAGAAACAGCGATGAATCATGGCAGTTGTTTATCCAAAGAAGCAAGAAGACATCTTTGGCGGGAAAAGAAATTTAACACTTTTTTTTTTGTTTCTTCTCCTTTTTCTTTCTTTCTCTTTTTTTTTCGTTTTATTTATCTAAAAAAATACCTTATTGAAATACACTTCTATTTAATAAATAATATATTCTACTTATTTTCTTGTATTTATTTATTTTGATTGCTATGTATAGTTCGTCAAGTTCTACTCTTGAAGCAAAAGTGGTTATCCTAGGCAGTCAAGGTATAGTCAATATTTTGTTAGTTTGAAACATAAAATAAATTATTATTTGAAGGTGTCGGCAAAACATCACTTGTCACACGCTATATATCGAAAACATTTTCGCCCAACTCTACCTCAACGATTGGCGCATCTTTTATGACAAAAAAACAGTAAGTGATAACTTGTCTGTTTTCCCATTGCGTCATACAAACAACCAAAGTAAAATAGGACCGTTGATAACTGCAAAGTAAGACTACAGATATGGGATACCGCCGGTCAAGGTAAACTATTTGATACACAAGAGTATGTGTGTTATTGGTTATTGACTGGAGGAACTTGTTCTTCTGAAAATATCAGAAAGATTTCGGGCAATGGCCCCAATGTATTACAGAGGCGCTCAAGCAGCCCTTTTAGTATACGACATTACCTCGCATGAAAGCTTTGAAGAACTGTCTTCTTGGATTGAAGGTATTGTTGAGGGACATAGGCAGGAAGAAAGTTAGCAGAGAAAATTAAAGATTTATGCAGCTAAAAAAAAGCGTGTATCCATTAGAATTAAAGCGAAACATGACAGAGGATTTAGTGGTAGTGGTAGCAGCAAACAAGCTAGACTTGCAGTCACAAAGAGAAGTGGTATATGATGATGCTCAAGAGTATATTACGCGCGTACTTGGTCCAGAAGCATTATTATATGAAGTATCGGCCAAAGAAGACGATGGTAAACATGGTTATTGTTTTATGTCTTTATGAAACTCAGCACTAATCTTTTTTGTATGATTGCCAATAATGGTAATTTAAAGGTCAAATTGAGGATATGTTTATTCAAGTAGCACGTATACTAGTAGAGCGTAAACAATACTTGCCTTCAAGAAGGAAGACGAATACATTCTCTCCTTTGGACGAAGAACCATCAGCTCCAAAGTCATCATGTTGCGGTGTGTAAATCACCAAATGCAGGCACACACATACACACCCACGCATACATATATACATATATCATGATTTTCTTTTTTATCTGGAGCTTTTTTATTACACTTTTCTTTTTTCCTTTATTTCTTACTGTGCTTAATATATCTATTACATCCTTCTTTTTTCCTTAGACGAAGTAATAAAAAAAATATGTTCTACATGAAGTTTGTCCTACCTTGATTGAGCAGAGCTTAAAAGTTAGAATGTATCATAGAGATCAGGTGGAATCAATTAGTTTCCAATTGAGGCATATTGTTGTTATGTGTTTTTTCTTCATATAAAGAGAATCTGTTTTCTTGCTTTTGACTGAGATGTCTTAATTTTATTCTTTTGTTGCAAGCACTCATAATTGATGGTAGGTCATCTGTTTTTAAAGTATTTGTATTCATCACCTAGATGAATCGCAAACAACTCTCCCTTTTGCTGAAATACAATAAACACTAAAGAAACGACCTTGTCTAAATTGGGACAGAAAGCAGTTGATTTTGGTTTCAATTGCGCTCTTAACTGTGAGTTGATTGTTGTCATTTCACTAATGTCACTTACTGCTTGTTACACATGAATACACATTTTGGTTCTTCGGCCTTACCTGCATGGAAGACTTCGACTACAACTGTCTTTTTCTTGGAAAGATAAACAAAGTTTATGTTGTGCTTTTTCGGAGACTCTTGTGTTAAGAATAAACAAGCTGACAGCAATCTCAATCTGGAAATCACAATACTATTAAACGAATCTACAAGCAAAGAATAAAAAAGAAATAAAGTCGATCTGTTCTTGTCTTCTGCATCTCTACCAAAAAAACAAAGTCAACCTGAGATTCAGCAAGCTAGTGTAAAAATCTCAAAAGAAAAACAGATGTAAGCGCATTTCTTCTTCTGTCAAGTCAAAAGAAACAATCAACATTAATACAGTATACAACATTGTGTCAGAAAGCCGTATTACTAGGAACAATGGCTTTATTCCTTTGTGCTTATATTAATGATTGCGAATCTGCTAATGCTACTCTTAAAACCTGCTATGGGCTTGGTGAGTTCAAGCGACAAAAAATGGCCCTTTTAGTTACTAGCCATCTATCAGTTGAAGGTGTACTCAAAGCCTCTTGTCCTGCCTAATATTTGCCTTATTTTGAGATGAATCTGGCTACAATCAGTGCTGTTCAAATGTTCGGTGCTGCTAATGAATGCGGCCAATGTCTCCAAGTAAACAGCTTGAGCACTAAGAAGTCTACTCATGTTCTGGTTGTAGACAAGGGTGAATGAAGGCTTAATGCAATTTTGCTATTAGTTCGATATTTACATGCCCTAACCTATAGATCAAGAATCAGTATTCCTGCTTTGAATTTCTCTTAGGCTAGAGAACAGTTACTTCACCTAAAAAACTAAAGTCTTGACAAGGCGCCAACATCAAGAGATGCAGACAACGAAAATTACAGCTAGTCATTGCAATCTAGTCATTTCTAGCACAATCGTTACATCTTCAATTGCCTAACTAACTTATTTGCCTTCATTCACATTATTGCACTCTCATCGCTTTGTGTGGGAGTTGCTGACAAATTGATAGAGCATAAGTAATTGCATGCACCTTTAACTTTTTGGTCTGTTGCTGCCTATGTTTGTGAGCTCAATATTGTAAAATACAATAACCGATAAATAGAATGGAAGGAACTCCTGTAGTGTCTGTGTAGGAGAGAGGGAGGGGGGTTTGCTCCATTATGTCAATAGCAACTTGATTAGCAGTTTTGTTAACATAGGTCCAATTTTTAATAATATTATATTTCTCACAATGCGATAGTTCGGCTAATAAGACTTTAGCATTCGCATATTAGATTCATCTTTACATAGGTAGCGTTCATCGCTTTAGAATGAGAAACGAATTCCAAAAAAAATCTCGTAGTTTCATCTATTGCGACCGCAATTACAGGTTAGAATAAGCAACAAAGAGTTGTAGCTGCCAAATCCGTTTGAGTACTGGAATGAATTTCTTTGATCAAGAGAAGGTGTCTCGCTGTTATTCTTCAAAAAACGCTATTAAATCAGACAGATAGTTTTGAAGATAACAACCAATAATTAAGTTCGAGCTGTTTGTGTCTCAAATTCTGATCATCTTCAACAAAATGAGAGCTGATATAACTCATTTCGTTCTATTCTATGCTTGCTGTAAGCGATAAATGGATTTTTAATATTTATTAAACGTGTGAACCTTTAAGGACAGAGGTGACACGCTAGATTATGCATTTTTGTTACAAGAGTAGACACATGTCCCTCTGATAACGAGCAAAGGAAATCGTCCAATTATCTGTAATACAATTCAAGATTCATACCATCATGAAGTTCGTCTAAAGAAGCAAACAGCGGATTAATGACAAAAAGAAGAGAGCTTTAATGATAGAACTTACAGTCTGCCAATGTAATATGATCCTTGAATTCTTTGTACCACTTCTTCAAGACAATTTTATGTGGCTCTGTACCAATCTGTGCTGCAACCAGCTTTTTGAAGTCACCTACAAGGTCGTTTGGAGAGCATTTAACCCGAGCTTTCTTCCCTAAACGATCGTTCACTTCGATTTCAATCATATTGTAAGTAGGTTTTTTTTTCAATACCCTCTTGACACCCTTTTTCAACAGATGAGTTACGGATTTGCCACATAGTGTTCTCTTCTTTCTTTTTCTCCTACCTCTCTTTCACTAGGACGAGACTTAACTGGGCTACGAGATCGTCTTTTGTTATCAGGCGATTTTGATCGGGGGCGGGATCGTCGCTCATCTTTACGGGGTGAACGATCTCTACGAGGCGAGCGATCTCTGCGCGGCGAGCGATCTCTATATGATGAGCGGTCATGGCGAGGCGAGTGCGATCTGCGAGGAGAATAATCTCTTTTACGTGTAGGTGAGCGAGAGCAAGAACGGTCCTCTTTACGTGAGTCTTTTTTAGAACCCTTGTCTAGACGAGATAAATCTGAGCGTTAGCAACCATTCCATCAATCCGACTGGAACAATATTAGGGTCTTGTTTACCTGTATCGTGCTTCTTGAAACGCAACATAATGAAAGGTCTATTGCAACAAAGTAAAAATACTCAACTGGCCCAAAAAATAGGCGGAGTATAGTGACGCCTTTTTTTTTTGAAGAAATGAAATAAGGTGTTTGACATCACGTTGACAAGCAGATTTCAACGGATGAATACAACCCTTAGATAGATATACACAGGTGCATACACATATACAAAATTATAGATTGTAAGCTCCATTTGATAGGTTCTTATTTCCGGACAACGAAAGAACTATTTCGATATTAGTCCATAAGGCGGAGTAATCAAATGATCTCTGCATGAATTTGGATTAAGCTATAATTGACACATCTGCCTTCACTTGTATGATGCATTCGAAACTGAATGTAGGTACACCAGAGGGAGGCTGAGACAATTTATTGCGCTAGTTTTTGTTTAAATTAAACTGCTTTGTCATCTGTTTTCTTCGATATATACAAAAAGCTTAATTGCTCAAAGTCAAAATACTGATATTGCACTTGTTTCTCTTTCCACTTATTATATGCAATATATATATTAAAAGATTTGTTTTGGTTCAAAGGTAGAAAAAAGAAGAAGTTTTTCCTGTGTTATTGCTCATCAATGACAAAAACAATACATAATCCATTAAGCGCATTAGATAAATGATATTTTAACAACTTTATTTTGAACTATGAATGAATCTTCAACACACGCATATACAGTCTAAGCTGTGCGACTATTTCTTTCCATTATTTTAAGCGCGTTGACGAACAACAAGTTCCAAAAACTATCACAAGAAAAATTGAATGTTCATATGATATTCCTATATATAGTTTGAGAAGAAAACATGAATTACTCACCTGTTCGTAGTTAATTTGAACCCATCCATCGTTGTCATTATCGAACTGTCTAAAAGAATCAGTCAAAGTCTTCACAGTAACACAAGCTTGAACAAAGTTATCAAAAGTTACATCTCCCTTTCCTGTTTTTTTAATAGTAGCTGTTAATATCAGGTTAATATGACTTCTTGTTTCGAAGTGTATATTGGCAAGTTTGAGAAACATCTTACCATAACGATCAAACTTTTGTATAAGTGTGTGAATGAATTTGGGGGAAACGTTGAAGCCAAATGATCTCAGAGCATTGCCCATTTCAGATTCATTGATACTGCCAGAGCGGTCAACATCAAAAGCTTGAAAACAACGCTTCCAGTCCTCAATGTATTTCCATAATCCAGAGAATTCGTTGAAACCAATAGTACCGCTATTATCTATGAGATGTGAAACATATATTAGCCTACTTAACTTATCCATCTCTCTCTCTCTGTTTCGGCAAAGTATCCATATATTTTGTGTATATGTTTAAACCTTCTTCTGTTTCCCCTTTTTCCATTTGTCAAGCTACATTACCACTATCAAACATATTGACCATAAGACGAACTGTTTCGATGTTAAAAGGGCTCCAATCACCATTGATTAGGGCTCTTTGAAGTTCATCAGCAGAAAGCTGACCAGACCCATCTGTATCAACTGCCTTGAACCAGCTATATAATTGTTGATCAGGAGTACCAGAGGCAGCTATAGGAAGTAATGTCATATTGTCAATTCGACTATCTTTTTATTGCTGTTGTTTTTTTCAGGTATAAACAACGAAAGAAAGAAAAAAGTGCAAATATACAAAGCCATTATTTACCATATTGTTGTTGACCATAGTGTTGCTGTTGAGGGTTGTATCCACCTTGTGCTTCTTGATGGCCATATTGAGGAGGAGGAGGTTGGTAAGACATGTTTGCAAAATATGTTCTTGAAGGTTTAAGTAGAGTTGAAAGTTCTTTTTTTTTAGAAGAAAAAGAGAAAAGAAAGGTTAGAAAAGAGAGAAAGTGGTTGTGTAAAAATAGCTCTTATTTATTTGCGCGTTATTGATATGCATTTTGAATTCCCGCCCCGGGAAAATCAAAGGTCAGGACATGATAATTTATGCATAAACAAAAAAGGTACATTCGAATTAATTACGATCAATACAATATGATAAAAAAAAAGGAAATATCAAACAAAAGTAGAAGAGCTTTGCATTTGCAAAGAAAACAGTTTGTAATTTGGTATTCTAAGAAAGAGTGCCCTTAAGAAAAAGAAAGCTAATCATTCTAACGAACCATAGTACATTTAATAAAGAAAAAAAAAAGCTAACATTACATCTTGGCAATAGTAGGATTCCATCTTCTGTCATTCATCCAGGCATCGATAAGTGTGTAGGCCAAGGCTCCTTTGGGTGGCATAGAAAATGGCGCAGTAGGGTCTCTATTTAGAGCAGACATCACTTCGGAACGACTGAACCAAGCAGCTTCTTCCAACTCATCATCTGCATAATTGATTTCAGTTGAAACGGCTTCAGCAATAAACCCCAACATTAACGAATTTGGGAATGGCTAAGTAAAACAGATTATTAGAAATAATTCTTCAGTACTCAGCAAAGTGAAAATTACCCAAGGCTGGCTACTATGATAGGCCACACGATTAACAATAATACCAGCCTCTTCAAATGCCTCGCGACGAACTGCTTCTTCCAATGATTCTGCAGCTTCCACAAAACCTACATTTATTTCGTATCTTTAGAATAAAAGAAATCGAAGTAAAGCTGATGACAAAGTTACCTGCAATGCAAGAATACATCTTTGAAGGCCATTTCTTCATTCGACCTAAGAGTATTTTGTCGCCATTAGGATGGATGATACAGACAATAATAACAGGATCTACAGATATGTCAGTAGTTGAGCTAAATCAAGTTTTATTTTCTTTCTCGCAGCTACCTGTTCTGGGATAAGTGATGTTTTGAACCCCTTTGTGGCTGATGCATTCTTGTGCAGCATTGTCGGGTACACAATGACGCTTATAGCCAGCTTCAACTGACACAGTTCGCTTACCACAGCCGGAACAATAAGCGTTACGAGTATTCCAATCCACTGCAAAAGATAGAAATCACATTTAGTCCAATCATATAAATGAATGCTGGTTGACTGCTTACCCATAGCAGCAGCTTGCGCAAGAATTGAGCTAGCCTCTTTGTCCATAGAAAATGCGCGAGGAAGTGTGCGACAGAATTCAAACCCTCTTGACTCTAATTCTATTTATAAAACCCTTTATGAATATATGCTCTCTCTTTTTCTCTCTCTCTCTCTCTCTCTCTCTTTCTCTTTCTCTCTCTGACTACCTTGAATAAGCTTTGTGTACTCTTGTTCATATGTTCCTTTAGGTGTGATATCCAAAGCCCAATAAGCAACACTCTCTTCTTTTTGACGCTCATCCATTCCCAAAAACACAAGAGTTGTATCTGAGTTGTTAGGTACTGCTGAATCCTGAAGATATACACGATCAACTGCGGAAGCAACATCTGAATAGCTAAGATATTGTAAACTGCCTTCTGTGTTGTAGATAGCTTGAAGACCATTTAGTACCAAATACTTAGAATTTCTTGCTCGTGCTTTTGAAGCTAGAAATGTATGGTCATTTCTCTTCCAGCCAAATCTTTAAAGAAGAGCAAATTTAGCAACATAAGCGATTCCAAAGTCACAATCACTCCTTTTCCTATTACCTGTTTAATGGACTACCCGCAAACACAGCTACTTGATTTTCAGGGAAGGGGGATTCTTTGACAGGCTCTTGAACATCTAATAGCTTAGCTACGGATTCATTACCCCACACTTTGGCCACCTGAGCAGCGGTTTTGTTTTCCGAATTTACAGCAGTAATATCGACACCCTCCTCTTTTAGAAACTTAGCTACTTCCAACTGACCATACCGGGCAGCAAAATGAAGAGGAGTCCAGTTGCGTTCGTTTTTTTGATTGATAAGTGGTGTATTCTTTTTTAGGAACTCTAAATCACCTGAGGCTGCTGCTTCAAATATATCATTCGAACTCATGATCTTGTATTATCAAAACGGCAAAAAGAAAAGAGAGAGAAAAAGACGAGAAGAAGCTCGCATTAATAATATTCGATGATAAAATGGAAAAACAAAGTCCGTTTGGATAAAATGTTTCTAGCTTAAGCATGTATATTTAGAGACGCAAGATTAGCGAAAAGGATTACTAATCAATTTTTGTATTAAAAAAGTGCGGTGGTTCGAAACTCAACATCTGGGAACTTTAGACTGTGAGCTTAAAGAAACACATCAAAAACTCGAATACTTTTCTCGATGGTTTATCGAGCCTAGCGGCAATTTATAAATAATGAAACAAAAAACACTAATATAAACCAAAGGTCAAAATAATTGCAATGGGCTTATTGAATCAATTGATTGGAACAAAAAAAAAGAGAATCTTTTTAATAGGCTATAGTTTTATTCTTCTTGATCGAATCTCATCATTAGGAGACTATAATATCAGATCTACGATTAGATCTACGATCAACCTAATTGAAAATTTTAAAGTAATAAAACATTTTTGGGTTTTCGCACAAACCATCTGTCTGTATTGTCATATTTGAGTTGATTGATTTGTGCACAGGGCAGATTTAATGCTGGGACTTGAGAGCATTCGAAATGGTTTGTTGTAGAACAATTTATATTGAACGCGAAGTATTTTGTTACGTCGATAACCTTTTATGAAACCAGACTCGTGTCAAGTATTTCGCACAGCGAATGTTTGTAGATAGGAAAGGAAGTGATTTCTCTTTATAGGCGTTCAAAACTTTAACGTACATATGATTTTTGTGATTTCCAGTGCACAAATGATAACTTTATACATCTTGGCATTCTGCTTGTCTAAAGGTAAAAAAGATGCAAGAGATTAACTTTTGACATTGGACGCTGTTTATTGACGTTTGTCCTTTGGTATAACGATGACAAATGGTGACAGCATAGCGATATTGGAAGTTTGAAATGGGCGAGCAAGAGTGAACAAAGCAATCATCCAAGTGAGCTAAAAAAAAGGCAATCATTACATACCAGTTCGCGTCTGCCCTTACTTCTTATAGTCATCTTTTAGATTCTGGTGAAGATGCCATCATCATCAGCACTGAAAACTATAGATGGTGGTATTCTCTTCATAGCAAGCTGATTTGGTATAACTGAAAGCATGCTATCAAGCCTGGTTTTGTCGCTCATACGTTGTGTAATACGATACTATGGCCTCTTGGCCCCAATCGTCGCCAAATTAAGTTTCGCGCCAACTTACAGTAAACAATTAGGTTGCAAATACAACCAAGTACAGCCAGCAAAATGTTTTGATTTCTAAACCATGTTGTTGTTGTTGTTTCACATAAGAAGCAACCTAATTTAAGCAAGAACATTTTCAGGATATCCTCTTGAACTAGAAAATAAGGGAGGTACAAAAACCAAGCATCGAGCGCAAAGTCGAAAGAAGAATTAACACAATTAATTCGCAGTCTAACCTTACTGAATTCTTTTAGATAGATATTTATTGAACAAGCTTTATCTGGCAGTAGTGAGTTCCAAAAAATATTCTGCTAGAATTGACAGCAAAGCTTCATCATCTAATTTGAGTTCATAGCTCAATAAGCATTTTTTGATCAAAGAAATTGATTTCTAATTATACAAGTGAACAGTTGACATTGGGTTTTCTGATGCATGAGTGATGATACAAAGAGATAATCATTTTCAACAGGTGACATCAATTAAGATATTGCGTAATGCCCAGACAACTAACAGGCAAGCAGTAAATTGAATGACCTCAAACAATAATAAATGACAATTGTTACTTAATTGGTCAAGACATTACAAGTAAAAAAAACCAGTTCTTATTGTCAGGAACTTCTTATACTCTCCTTTACCGGTTAAACATCATCCGAAAGCCTGGAATAAACGCCATAAATGATGACGAAAAAGATATTTGTTTATTTTTAGAAGTCAATATGCTATGATAGAAATGAAATAAGACAATGCTAAGAAAAAAATGCAATGATTTGTGTTGATATTTGTCAAGGCGCACCACGCTCTTTCGCAACTATCGTCACTGTTTCACCAGGATTGGCATTGACTCATCTGCTTGGCAATTGATTCAAGTTTGAATGGGCTATCTAGTTATTGAGCGGCATAACATGATTTTATTACAGACAATATTGTGCTTCTAAGCTTTTCTTTCCTTTAAATATTTTTTCTTACTATTGTTTTTTTTTGGATATTCATGGAAGTAGTACAAGTTCAACCAAGAGACGCTCATTTACATAACATTTATGTGCCTACCAAAGGCACCGTTCTACGCTGGTCATTTACCACTAAGAAGAACAACATATCTTTCGGCTTATTTCGAAGGAAAGGCAAAGAGCCTTTACCCAACTCATCTGACATAATCTTTCGCGCACAACAACTGCAAAAGAAGCAGATGCCAACATCTTCAGATCAGCTAGTTCGGCGTACAACTACACAAGGTAGGTCTCTAACGATAGAAGGGAGAAAGTAGCCATTTATTATTCTCTTTCTCTATAGAAGATGATCATGATACGGCGGATTCAAACAAGTCTATTCATAATCAACCAATATCACCCAACAGACCCCGCTCAAAATCAGTTGCTGCTTCAAAATTGAAAGATGGCGGCATGGAAGAAATTATTCCCATCCAACACGCACAATCCTCTGACCAGAAAGTAGAAGGCACATACATTGTAGACGAGCCTGGCAATTATGTCTTGGTGTTTGGTAAACAACACTGCTTTCTGACTTATTGCGGCTAAATTAATTTCCTTTCTTAATTTAGATAATTCATTCTCAAGAAACACTCCTAAAATGCTGACTTATTCAATTGCCTTGGGAACGCCTGGTGATGTTAACAAGCCTTCAGACGAAGTTTCGGGATGGCTTTTGAAGAAAAAGCGCAAGAGAATGCAAGGTTGGGCTAAACGTTGGTTTACACTGTCCCCTACAGGTGTACTCTCTTATGCTACTTCACAGAACACAGTGACTCGGGGCTCAATTCAAATTTTAGTATCTACTATCTCATATACACCTAATTTGCGTCAGATTAATATTGATTCGGGAACCATGTTGTACCAACTCAAAACGTTGACCGAGTCAGATTATGAGCTATGGCAAAATGCTCTGACAGAAGTTCGTCAAAAGAACGGTGGATTAGATGAGCAGGCATTAGCGGAAGAATTCAACAACAGTAGCAACAATAAGAGTAGTCTCAGTTTAGCTTCAAAAAGAGCCTCGAGTAGTCGTAATAATGCTCTAGACACCCGACGCATTCGTGCAGATATTGAATGTGGCCTTGAAGCATCCAATGAACAAAGAAGAGAGGCTATCAATTTAGACGCAATAGTACAAGAAATTGAAAAAGTCCTGAGTAACAACAATGCATTGTCCTTTGTAGAAGATTTAATGGAGCAGCTAAATACGTGCAAAAACCAATTGGTAGTAAGCACTCAGGAGCAATCAATGCGATGGAAGAATATTCAAAGTCAATTTGCTGTCAGCTATCGTCGTTCTGGATCCATGTCACCTATCGTCCAACCCTCTGACAATGCTATTCCAGAAGATCATGAATCAATCAACCGTAGTTCGAGTGTGTATTCTCGTTTATCTGCTTATTCCGATCAGTTTTTTGATGCAGAGGACATTGTGTTAAGCGATGGGGAGGAAGAGGAAGGGGAAGAATGTGATGTTGTAGATCAAGGATCTACTATTGATGATAGCAGTGATGAAGATAGCGGTAAGCAATTTGTTTAACAACGTCTTCTTTTAACGACATAAACGTGCTTATCGCCAATTTACTTTTTTTTTTCTATAGCTGCATCTCTTGGTGCAAATCAAGCTTTAAACTTGGATCAAATGGCCACAGTGACACGTCGTACAAGACTGCCTTCACCAGCTGTGGCAGATGCAGGATCAGCTTTAGCCATTTTTCGAAAAAACGTAGGCAAAGATTTGTCTACCATCGCCATGCCTGTCAGTATGAACGAACCTCTCAATCTTCTTCAAAAAGCCTGCGAAGAGCTTGAGTATTCTGAGCTACTTGATAAGGCTGCTACACTTTCTGACTCAATTGAGCGTTTGATGTACGTTGCAGTCTTTTCCATCTCGACTTATGCATCTACTCAATATCGTACAGGCCGAAAACCTTTTAATCCACTGATGTCAGAAACATATGAAGCCATTCGCCCCGATAAGGGATTCCGATTTGTTTCTGAAAAAGTTTCGCATAATCCATTAATTGTTGCAGCCCATGCCGAATCAAAAGGATTCAAATACTGGCAGTCAACCTGTATCAAAAGCAAATTCTGGGGCAAGTCTATGGAATTTATGACCGAAGGCAATTTCTATGTGACCTTGACAGGCCATGATGACCAATACTGTTTCTCCAAGCCTTCGAGTTGGATCAAGAATATGATTGCTGGCGAAAAGTATCTTGAGCATTCAGGCGAATGCAAAGTAGTAAATCAAACCACAGGCGAATATGCTGTCATCGTATTCAAAGAGGGCACAGGAGGCGGTTTGTTTGGCGCCCCTACTAAACGCAATGAAGTTGTTGCTACATTGTATGATGCCAATGGTAGAAAAGTCCGCCGAGTGTCAGGCAAGTGGAGTGAAGGATTAGCTGAAGAGGTAGACATGGACAAGAGTAGACTCCAGGTACTATGGACCGCACGTTCTCCAGGCATTAACGACCATGAAAAATATTTCGGTTTTACAAAGTTTGCAACAGAATTAAATGAAATTACAGAATTAGAAGAAGGCAAATTACCTATCACTGATACAAGATTTAGACCTGATCAAAGACTTTATGAAGAAGGCAAGTTTTTTTTTTGGACGACTCATTCAGCTGACTAAACTAATACATTTTTTAACAGGCCAAGTAGATGAAGCTGATCAAGAAAAACTCAGAATAGAACAACAGCAGAGAGATAGAAGAAAAGAATTTGAAGCAGCAGGCAAAGAATGGTTACCTCGATGGTTTACTAAAGAAGGCGATGAATGGCGATATGCTGAGCAATACTGGCCTACACGTGAGTCTGGCCAGTGGCCCAAAGATCAATTTCCATTATGGTAATGAGACAAAGAAGGACAGAAGGAAAGAAAAGAAAGTGTGCATGCGCAACTATACCTTAACAATTTGATTATTTCAATAATGTAATATTTGAAAGATCTTATTAAACTATTCTAAACTATCGCTATACAATAATTCTTCAATTGCAAATTGATTACTTGTTTTGCTATATCGTACGATAACTTTCAACAAGGACACTTCTTGCTTCAAGTCTATGATGTACCACCACATATAACTAACTCGTTCATTTCATGTAACAACCTGAAGACCTTTGCAAATCAAGTTTGCTAACTTGTGGTAAAATGGAAAATATCTATATAAGTAGAAACTGACAAGCCAGCTACGAAAAAAAAATATTGCAGTTATCTAATTTATCAGGTTTATGCAATATATAAACATTCCTGGGTACAAAAGAGAATAGAATCAAAAGTATAGAGGATGACTGTATAGTCTTCAATAGAGTATGTATCTATAAGTGATGGCTCATATGATGTATGTCATTGAAAAAAAAGTGATATATGATCAAAAGCTGGAGAATGTTTTGGCAAAATAGGTTGGTCTTTGCATTGTTGTATCATGCCAATAAACTGTTATGGCTTCTATAATTATTTCCAATGTTCAAGTAGTTGACTGGTTTCATGAATACTTCCACGGTCTATCTCTTTAACATACGTATATTATAAAAAAAAAAGCAAACCTGTCTTCTCTTTATGCCAAATACTTTATTTTCCTTTTTTTTTTCATAAACGCCAAAGGGTTAATAGTTTGGCAGTAAATGTTGTCTTGTGTTCGGCTAAAAGCACTTGTTTATGTCTATCATCCAATTGTTTGTTTGTTTAGTTCTTCTTGCCCTGTTAAAGAAATAAGATTAGCAACACATGTGCAACATAAAACAAACAATCTGTCAAAAAAAGTTTTGATACATACACGAGCCATGTTGACGGCACCGTAGAGGGAACCGAGAAGACCGGCACCGAGGACAGCAAAGGTGGAGTAGACAAAGAGCTTATCTCTGGGACCACGGAGGAACAAGAGGGTGTTGGAAGGAGCCTATCGCATTTTTTTTTAATACGGCTGTCTATTTAAGCTTTTTTTTTGTGTTCAATCACATTACTTGGTAGAACTTTTGATAAGCTTGAACGTTGTTAGGTCTGTTGACAAGAGACATTTTTATTGAATAAGAGTGGGGTGTGAAGAAAAGAGAAAACAATTTTTTTCTTCTCTTACTTTGATAATCTGCAGGCCCTCAAACTGCTGTTCAATTGACCAATAAGATAAATTAGAAGTTTAATCTCCCCCAATTAAATGACATAAGCATTTTCGTCAAATCACTTTCATTCTATCTAAATTTAAGAAGGAGTATAAATGCCATATATCAAAACTAGCAATTCCGTAGAAGAGAAGGCGCTGATCCAGAAAGATATTGAGCCTGCTTCTTGATCAAAGCAAGTGTTACTTTGCTTTTTCCGAGAGCAATTTTTTTGAGGCTCTAAAGTCTTTCAAAAAGTACATGCTTACATATGTACACTGTGTTAATCTTTTGATTCCTTTTAGTAACAAATGGTCATATGGATTACAATAAACAAAAGTAAAACAATGAATATAGGTGAAATAATTTTAAAGGGGTATCAATAAGACCCGTTCAAGTCAAGGTTTTACAGTTGGCCTGACTTAAAGGCATATACGCTCTGTCCTCTCTTCGCATATATATATATTTCTCTTAGTATAACATTCGCTCAATTCAAGAGATCAACTCTCTAAAGCATATTGACACTCTCATACAAAATATCCACTGCAATCATCAAAATAAAAACTAGATTCTATACAAGCTTACAGGAAAACTAAATGCATCTTGCATCAGAACTAACCTTTTGTAAACTTTAATTACTCCTGAGTGTTACAATACTCAAACACAAACAAAACTTAAGTATGACATGCTACAAATGTGCATTGCCTTGTCAAACCATACTTTATCAATAAGGTGTTTAAGTCTACCTCTGTATGCATACATATACACACACTCTCTGTTCTTTTTTCCTTACCTTTCCTAAATTACTTGTTTTTTTTATCATCAGTCCTAACTTGAAATCAAAGAAAAGGATTTAAAGCCAGGCTGTCAAATCAGTCTCTCTCTCTCCCCCACTCTCTCTTTCTTTCATGTTTATTTTCATAAGCACATTTGACTTTGCTTGACCTTTCAAATTTCCTTTTCTTTTCCGAAGAATATCATTTTAGTCCTCAAGGGAAATTGGCGAAACCAATATATGCTTGTTTATTACACGCAGCTTTTGAGAAGTCAGTGTTTAGTTTCTTGTCATTGACAAACCAAAAAAACACAAAGAAAGCCAGAAATGAAATGCATGTTCTGTGATAAAACTCGTTCAAGTATTCAATACCAACAATAACCATTTTCCAAGGAGCAAACGGGTTGACTGATAAACCATTAAAAGAAAAAAGGACATTGATTCTCAAGATGCTTTTTGTGACCCATAACAAGTTGATGCACAAAAATATATTCCTGTATATACCTAGTATTGCCTAATATCTTACTAGTACAAAGCAAGCGAAAGCGTCATCTTGTTTGAAATCTTTTTTTAGTACTATACCTATGTTCATATTCCAGTATTTTCCAAAAGCATTCGTGCACTAGTAAGTTTTCGTTTCGTGCGATAAAAGATAAAAAAAAAAGAAAGAGAGAAAGAGAGAGTAAGGTCAATGGTGCAAAAGCAGAGAAAGAGAGTTTGGTCAGAAACAACCTTTCGATTAGTGCATTCCTCTTTTTTCTTTCTTATCTTGCATAGCTGAAATGAGCATGAAGAAGGACACCCTGAGTTCAGTGTAGAAGCGAATGATGAAGCACACCCCCCTTAAGAGACGTTACAGATCTTTAAGGAAAGGTCTCTAGCAACAAAAGTGTTTGTAAGTGCTTCCTGTGATGCAAGTCAGTCTCAGCTTGCTAGAGACTTAAAAAGGAGAAGTGATCTTTCGTCAAAGGTAACTGCAGATGGAGACATGCAAGGTGAAAAAAAAGGGATTTTTCTTATTATAACCATACTACGCCTCGTTTCACTAGATCTGTTGGCCTGTGTTCGTACCAGGAATAAGATGTGTATTGTAGCGATTGACTTTGCAATGTTGACAACGAATTGTAAAGATTTTGGAACAGTTCTTGAGGTGAAAGATTTAAATAGAAAAATAGCGTCGCATAAAGCTCATTACTTACGATTCGTATTGGAAACAACCTGAGTATTGTTAAGTTGATTATCGAAAAACTCTCGCATGCTGATTCAATACATGTTTCTAATTCACATGAGCTTTAAAACGAACAAAACAAGCTTCAAGAGTTTATGTGTAGAAGCAATACCTTATTCCATGGATCATTAAAATGATTTTCAATATATCTTTGTAAAGAGTTGGTTAGAAACAGCTTTAAGACATAAGTTATTGAATAACACCAAGTGGGTTAAAGTGGGATTATGCTTTCGGTAGGCGTTTCTTGGAAGCCCTAGCAACATCTCCCGCAATAGTGCTTGGGTTGTTTTTTGTCTTCGTAGCAACATCTTTGGCTGCTTTTTTTTTCAGAAGGCTTGAGATCAATGTCCATTGCAAGATCTGTAACGTCTCTCAAGGGGGGTGTGCTTCATCATTCGCTTCTACACTGAACTCAGGGTGTCCTTCTTCATGCTCATTTCAGCTATGCAAGATAAGAAAGAAAAAAGAGGAATGCACTAATCGAAAGGTTGTTTCTGACCAAACTCTCTTTCTCTGCTTTTGCACCATTGACCTTACTCTCTCTTTCTCTCTCTTTCTTTTTCTTTATCTTTTATCGCACGAAACGAAAACTTACTAGTGCACGAATGCTTTTGGAAAACACTACCCTTCTTGATGCATAAGGCAATTTGAACCAATCATCTTACTGGTCAGAAACAAGCTTTTGTTCCTCAAGTCAATTAGGGCCTTATGACATGACTTGTGTCTTATTTGAAACTTGAATATTTCCTTCTTTAAAGAATCAATGAAAATTGTGCTACTAATCCAACAATAGTAAAAAGAACATGTGTGCGTGCATGTAGATCAACAATCTTGACTAAAGCAATTAAAATAATGTGTGTGTGTGTGTCTCCCTTGTTGCAAATTCAAAAGTAGTATAATAGACCTTTCTAAACGGAAAATGAAATTGACAACAGAGTAAACCGCCTGCTATGTCATAGTTATTCTTTTTCGCGTGATTTGCATAATTTTGACGTAGCATTTTTCTTTCTAATTTCCCCCCTTGAAGCTAATTGACAACCTACTGTTGCCTCGGGTAAGACAATTCTTGTTCTTAGAACTTGTATGAGCTTAAAGTGAAACCAATTGTGACATAAAGTACTTTCTATCCATTGTTGTAACTAACCATCTATTTTATATTAAATGCTGAACGAATAATTTGTAAATAAAATGAGTCTAAAAATGCTTTGTTTGTTGGGTACCCAGATTTAAAAAAAAAAAATAACATTACACATTGAGATCGACTTTGATATTTTTGGCTTGCGTTGTTTTAAAAATAAAGTGTAGCATCATTTTTTTTTTATGCTACGTTTTCAAAAGTTAATATGAGTAGCATATTCAGAGCCAAGAGTGCACGGTTAGTAACAAGGCAACAAGAGAAACTGGCTCGGCTGAGTTTGATTTTTTGGTACCTGTTGCATTTCATATCATTTGGTGTATTCTTTTTCCAGTGCATTAAAAAAGCCCTCTTTTTTTTTCATTTGAATAACGATGGCCTAGACGTCACTTTATTTTCTAACGTGTGACTCTATTTTAGTTAGATGCCTATTTTTCCTTCTACTTCTTTAGCTTTTTCTGTTTCTTTTTCTTCTTTTACTTCAAAATGAGTTCGAGTCCTATACCCACCTCTCATATACCTTCCAATATTACCCCACATGTTACCACCATGATGCCCTCTTCAAGTACATCAGCCATATCTGTTTCTGGAGATCATTTACCAGCATTTCTGCGAGAATTCAACTCATTATTCGCACCTGGAGCAGTATTTAATACTCTTGGCGACCTTCGTACGACTGTAGCAAACTATGGTCAAAAGTACAATGTAGTCATGAGCACGAAAAATTCAAACTATCGCAGTATATATCTCTGGTGCAAACATGCCGGAGTTTATCGCAAAAGTAGCAAACATCCTTCCTATTCATCAAAAACAGGCAAATCCAGAAAGAAAGAGACAAAGCGGACAGACTGTAAATGTTATATTAAAGCCAAAAAGATAGAAGAGAAATGGACTGTTGAGCATAGTTACGGTGACCATAATCATGATATACCTACCAATTGTACTGTCTACAGTCTTCACAGAAGACAGTCAGAGCCAGTAAAAGAGCTTATCTTGCAACTACTGAATAATGGACAAAAGATCAACAGTATTCTAGAGTATCTTCATATGATGGGTATTCACAACATCATCAAAAAGGACATTGAGAACCTACAGCAACACTTTAGAAGAAAGAAACTAAAAGAAGAACAAGACAAGTCTTCACTCATACCACCTTCTTCAGTACATCAGGCTACGGCTCTACCTTCAACCATCATGACACTGCCCTCTTCATCAACATCTATACCACTTCATGCACCTGTAGAACCCTTGGGAGCTATCATGCATCCCTCCCAAACACCATCTACCAACACTACTCATCTTGTCAACACCACTCCAAGCCTCATGAACACACCTAGCGACATGCTTATGGTGCCTACACCCACGCATAAACTGTTTACGGATGATGTATTGGCCGGATTGCAGCCAGACAATACCCAACCTTGTATGATACATCATACAAATACCCATTCTAGTGCTGCCAACCTTATGCCTCGTAAAATGTTTCCTTATACCACTTCGCATCCTCCTTCTACTAGCACTATTCATGGAAAAATTGCATTTATTGAATCTGAATAAAACAAAAAAGAGAAAGAAAGAAAAATTCCTTTGTCACTTTAACTAGAAGTGCATAAAAAGGATTCCGACAAAATCCGGACCGGAACTGTTTTGGGGGGATCAGTATGTGCGTGAGTGAGGGGGGGAAGGTTTTGATGAAGGTGTGCTGACCTAGACTATAAAATCCTCCTCTTTAGAGAAACGTGGTAGACGATTTATAAAAATGGCCAACCAAGGTAAAAGGAAGCAAAGACATACGTCAGTTAGGCAAGAAAGAGATGAAAGGCATACGCCTATCAGTCAAAAAAGAAGATTGGATGGATGGATGAATTCAATTGATTTTGGATGAATTGCACATACAACCCATAATGATTATTAGACGACAACGAAAATACAAAAAATCAATCAATGCTAGTTAACAACACAATAAAGCAAAAAACAACAGACAATGTGTATGCTGACAGTTTAACTCAACACTGCCTCAGTTTAGCTCCAAGGTACACCTAAAGGTGTATTTGAGTATATACGATCAGCTCTATGTGTATACACTTACCCTATCCTATACAACTACAACTCTATTTACCAACTTGTCAACATATTCAATCATATCAAACCTTCATGCTAGCCTAAAACAACTCGAGAAAAGAAGTAGAGACTCGCGTTTGCTTCTCTCTCTTTCTTGATCTAACTTTGACAACCATAGACTAGAAAAGGTTATTAACTGAATCCTTTGTAGCTTCCGCCAAGGCTCAAGCCGCCAAGAAAGCCGCTCTCAAAGGTGTTCACGGTAAGGCTGTTCGCAAGATCCGTACCTCCACCCACTTCCACATCCCCAAGACCTTGGTCTTGAAGCGTACCCCCAAGTATGCTCGTAAGTCTGTTGCCCATGCTCCCCGTATGGATCAATACCGTGTTATCCGTCAACCCCTTAACACTGAGACTGCCATGAAGAAGATCGAAGAACACAACACCTTGACCTTCCTTGTTGATGTTAAGGCTAACAAGAACCAAATCAAGGATGCCGTCAAGCGTCTCTATGATGTTGAAGCTGCTCAAATCAACACCCTTATCAGGTAAAGACAAAGACAATGATTTTTTTCTCTTTTGTATTAAGCTTCATTTGAAATAGACCTGATGGTTACAAGAAGGCCTTCGTTCGTTTGACTGCTGATGTTGATGCTTTGGATGTTGCCAACAAGATCGGTTTCATCTAAACTGGCTTTGGTTTCTCTCCTTTTTTGATACTCTTTTTCATAAAGGATTATTTTTTTTAACATTAAAAAAAAAAGATTTTCTTAAAAAAAAAAGCAAAGATATTGTATAAAGGGTGAGATGTTTAGTCTATGTGTGTGTGTGTGTTATCATAAGCAGAGGTTTAATATAAACGGATACTTGCTGTACTCTCCTCATTGATCTGTGGCTCATAAAGGGAAAATTATAACGACTTTGACAGCAGTGCACATAACCATCTCAAAGCGTGTTGACAGTCATTCTCAACTGTAAAGTAGTAAGCTTGATAGGAAGAGGGTTTAGTAGACATGGTTACTTGAAACACGAAGCTTATTAAGCGTAAAAGAATTCATGGTTTATTTACAATTTCATAAAACAGACAAGCATTAGTCGAGACACCATCCCAACCTCGATTTCCAGATGTGGTAATCATATATTTACATGTAGGGTCAATAGAGATATGAGAGATAGTACCTCCATGGTGGCCAGGCAAGATATGAAAAGGGATAACAGAAGATAGTTTGGAGGGTTGACTAAAGCCCTGATCAGTATCTGGTTTAACAGTAAAGTTAGATTCCAAGGTGGTATCCCATATACGAATGTTGTCATTAGAAGCACTATTTAATATTAGAATCAATTCATCTGCAATAACAACTCTCCTGTAGCCTTCTCTATAGAAAAAAGAGATGTCTCCTTAAATCTCTAACTTACCAGATAATATGCTTTCCATTTGGCATGCTTTTGACACAGGACACAGGCCCTGAATTAGCAGGCATACGGAAGGATTGAATCCATTTTTGAGATGCATAATCATATTCATCTACTGTACCATTTCTTCTGCCTATGTAGATCTTGGAACCATCTGTATTCCAAGTGGCCTAAGGACAAAAGAAAAAGAATGAGATTTAAGAAGAAAGAGATGAGATGAACATTACCGATAAACACCAAGGCGGTGTCTTTTCAGGTAGAGGTAAACGTCTAGCAGCCTGTTCAGGTTCTCGCCTGTCCCATAACAAACATTGACCATCGACACTGGTAGTCAAGAGTGTATTTGAATTCTTTTTGTTCCAATAGAGTGCATCTAAAGACCCTTGCGGTGTATAGATGGGCTGAAATTCGGCAGAGGATATCTGTGTGTTATGACCATCATAAGATCTGACAATTGAACCTGTATTCAGATCCCATTCAACCACAGATTTGTCCCAAGAACCACTGATGACACCTGTTTCATCAGGTGTAATCATCAAGACGGAAACAGGCCCAGTGTGTTTCCGAAGCACATGATGACATTTTCCTTCTTCATGCCGAACCGTCGTCAGATTGATGATACCATTCTCACAACCTTGTAGGGCCCACAGTGCCTCTGAATGCACTGCTAGACTGTAGACAGGTGATAGTTTAGGTTCCTGATGTGTTGTATTGAAACGAGTAGGCTGAATGGATTCTTCTGGTGTCTCTTGCTTTACTTGTTCTGTTAAAATATGAGTTATGAAGGTAAAGAAAAGGGGAGAAGTCAACTTGCCTGGTAATTCTTCATTCTCCCACCATGAACTCAAGATACCCGAATGAACTACAGAATCAACATAATGATGTCTTTGAGCCTGAGTCAAGGATGATTTGCCGTTCATGGAGGCAAAGAAATCCCATTTTCGGATATAGCCATCTTCGGAACCAGTCAAGACCCACCGATAACAGATGGTAGTGGCCAAACTAAAGATGGGAGAAGGATGCAATACAGCTGCCTAGTATCCCCCCCTCTTTAGAATTAGTTGGTTATGTTAGGATAATAATATTTCTTATAAGGATTTTTACAAGTGGTACACAATCATATGCTTTACAGGTTAATAATTGAGGATCAATCTTTAAATTAAGTTGTCTTGTTTCTGGTAGGTTTTCAAGGGAAGGCGGTGAATTTTGAATAGAAGCGCTTTGATCTATATTCAGAGAAAATAAGGAATTAAAATAACCATTAAATAAGGAGAATCGATGTTTAATAGTCAAAAGGAGATATAGTGCGTGTGCGTATACAAAATAAAGAAGGAGTGACTATGGTTACCTTCTACTTCCATCAAATCACCAGCATCATCTGTCATTTGAGAGGTAGCTTCATCGTTCAAGTCAATATCTTCTTCGTCGGAACTCATACTTTGTCGCGTTTAAAAAAGAGAAAAAAAAAATTGTCTATGACAGACAGGTTGAATGGCTAACTAAAATTCATGCAATCTGATTGGTCGAGAGAATAGCCCTGTTTCCTTTTATGCAAAATAGAGGAAAATTTGTGTAAATACGATCTGAAACAATTGACGACAATGAAACAACCTTCCCAAAAATAACCATTTCTAAAGAAAAAAAGAGAGAGAGAGAAAAGAGTACTTAAGGAGTTTGGGAATTCAGGGGCGTTTTCCCCCTCCCCTTAAAAAGTAAAGAATGACCAAAACAACAATTTTCTTTTTTAATTATCAGCAGCCTTTTCTTTTTTTTTTTTTGCTTTTTCTCTAATCAGTGAATTTCCTTTCTCTCAATACCTCACTACAAATAACATACACCCCTTCCTCCTTCCTTTTCTCTCCTCTTTACACTCATTATACAAAACTTCCTTTCGCTCTGTTTTTTGTTATATAGGAATGTCAATGATATTAGGGTATTTTGGTTCATCAAAGCGACCATTTTGTCTATACAGGGTCAATCAGAAAATGTATTTCAATGTGGAAGAAATCAACCACCTATTTCTTAAAAACCAATGGGCCACAAAGGCCAATCTGATCTGTCGTCTATTTAAAGCACACTCAATTGATTTCATGAAAGCAACAAAGACAGGCCAAATTTATGTCATGAAAAACACAATGATGCTGATTGCCAGACTCTTTAATGCCTATTGTCTGGCTGAATTATGTAAACTGACTTCAGAAGAAATCATGGTTGGCCACATTATTGAACCATTATTGAATGCCATTCAAGATGTCGTTCTCTGGTCTCCCTCTACCACATTTGAACTATCCGGCTTGGAATCTGATATTTCACTTGAACCATTAACTGGCGATGAATGGATCTTTCATGCCCAACAAGAGAATAAACCTATCAGTTCAACAAAGTCAATGTAAGCTGTCTTACCACTTTCTTGTATTCTTCTGTCTTACGCATAGAAAATAGTGTTACCCATAATAGATATAGTCACCATCCTCTCTATAAATGGCTATCATTTGATCTATCAGGTCAACATAATTCACCAGATATGATTCAAACATTAATTTCTGTTGCAAAGATTAAAAAGCAGCAACAGGCAATTATTGAAACAAGACAACGACAATCTGCATTCATCAGACCCACTCAAACACCATACCCTAAAAAGCAAAAAGCATCACGTTTACAACACAAAAAGCAACCCCCATTATACCACAAGGGTTCTCATGAAACAGACCATCGCTCTTATCACTCAAGGACAGCTCTTCCACCTAGCCCACCACCACACAAAAAGAGAAAGTCCATCTATCATAGCGATCCTATACCCATCAAGAAGAGACTAGAGGATGACCAGGAAACCCTGCCTTCTCTCTCTACCTCTACCTCAGACACCACTCACTCTTCTTCTTATCAGCAATATTTAATAGACCACGGGAATGATAACTTAAATTTACTAGCGACACAAGCAACACAACTGAGAGGGTTGCCATTGTCACCAGAAGTCTCACCTTCCCCTCCTCCCATAGTGTTTAAACAACAACAGGATAATTTGTTAAGATTACCTTCTTTACAGACCATCCTAACCGAACTTAACTGTTCTCTTCCATTCTAATAAAGAGTTCAACTACTCTTCTCCTTATTTTTTCTTTCTTTTTTTAAAGGGTGGACTCTTAATAGCAATTGAATGTTTAAAAGTGAGGTTTCTTTTTCTAAACTCTCTACTTGTTTCAGAACTTGAATTGTGTCATTTTATCTCATCATGATATTCAGGAACAGTCTGTCAACTGGTCACAGAATTGTTTCCATAGTAACACTCTTGAACCAAAACAAGCATGTGAGGAGATAGCAACACACACACACACACACAAAAATAACCGAATAACAAATAACACACTATTTTAAAAGTATCGTACATCATTTCCGGAAATAGATTGTGCATTGTAAGAAACACATCTTAGAGAGTCGTTCCTTGTTCAAGCATATGTAGCAGCCATATCCATAGCGATTCTCCAGATAGAAGCAATACAGGCAAAGTCACCCTTCGAGTGCCATAGCAACGACTTTCCTTGCCATGACCTGTCGCTATCATCCTTTAGTTTTGCAGATCAGTTTGTACAGTCTATTACTATTTACTTGTGTAATAATCGTAAGTTGGCATGTATGTTACATATACAGCTATTGTAGTCTGTCAACTTTGTTCCTTTTATTGTTTCAAACACTTGACAAGTAAGAAATAAAAGAAGAAGAGAGCAATACACCTCTTTACCAACTACACAACTGTCTAAATTCTTTCTTTTGTTTCAGTTCATAAGCTGTTTTGAATATTCAATCATTGTAGACTGACTTTTGAAAACCAGTAATAAAGGGTATGATAATCGAGTGGCACCAAAGATCATCAGAGCGTCTTTCTGATATTTCATGATGTGTTAGAGGGTCTACTGTATTGTTATGAAATCAAAAATAAATTTAATATCGTGTGGAGCCCCCTCCTTTTTTTGCATCGACAACTGCTAGGCATCTATCTCTCATGCTGTCGATCAAAGCGGTCCATCAATTCTTTACCGATCTGATTCGACAGTTCATCCCTCAGTGCTCTCGGTTCTCTTCTCAAGAACTCACCATACATGCTCCGTTGGATTTAAATTTGGACTTTGGGAAGACCAGAAATCAAGCCCCTCCTTCATAATGCTTCCAGCTGCATACCAGAGCCCCCCCCCCCTCCAGCTCCATTCTCTTGGAAAGATAAGACACTTGTTTTTCTGGTACTTTCGTTTCATGAGCCAAGATTAGAACTTTTTCAGACAGAATCTTGATGGAGTTGTCCTGATTCACAGCAATAAGAGAACCCACACCACCTTTTCAAACCATCACCCCTCCCTTCTTTCTTTTTTTTACCTAATGAGTGGATCAACACAGTAAGCTCTTTTTCATAGCGCTCACCAACATGATAAAAGATTCTGGTAACCCTCCTCCTTTGATAGAGAACTTTGATTCATCAGACTAGATGATATGAGCCCCCCATTGATCTGGTAGATATTCCCTGGTCCATTTCAAGCAAGTCTTTCTTGTAGACCTCTGTAAGGGCTGGCTTGTGAGCTGCATAGTATGATCTGAAGCCCAAGCTCACAGAGATAGGACACTGTAGTGTTTCTGCAGACATTCATGTTCATTTGTTCAAAATGGCACGCATGTGTAAGTGATATGCAATTTATTTCTGAAAATGGTGTATCACTTGTCTATTTCTTTCTTTTTTTTTACTGGGTCTATTCCACCTTACTGTTTAAGTTACAAACAAGAAAACCAAAACATACTAGAAATCTCTTTAATTATGAAGAATGAACAAGTTTTAAGGTTGCCAATGGTAAACTTAAAGTAACCGGCATTCAAAATGGTGTTGTGTTTCATCGGTTAAATATATACAGGGTTACTATAAACGAACGCCCCTCTTGTTTATATAAAAGTTGTTTATGTACAAAGTGTAGATGAATAGCTTTATTCCATTGGGTTAGTCTTTCCATCTTGGGGTCTCTTTTGGCCTTCTTCACCGTGATGATGATCACTTTGGAAAGTCTCCTTGATATTCTCCTTCACTTCATGCAGGCTATCACGAATACTGTGGTTTTTAGAGTCTGTCTTCTTTGGGGCAGCTTCCAATTCTTGTTGGCGTTCGGTTTCGGCAGAGCCTGTCACTTTCTGAGGTGGAGCCAGCTCATTTAGGTTATCGGGAGGGTAAGAAACTGCACCAGGGTTCATTTTGTAAAAGTAAAGAAATAAAATCTTTGGTTTGTTTGCCTTTAAATATTTCAAACCAATTGAAATGATGTCATTTGCCTTTTATAGAAGGAATGATATCATTTTCATGCTGACAACATTTAGAAGATAAATCATAACGGAATGGTATAGATCGATATGGAGTTTGAGTCAAAAGAAAGGAAATTCATTCTGATGCTCATGATAGTATAGAGGGGAGCAAAGGACAAGCGTATTACACCTTTCACTTCAGTAAGCAGACAAAGAAAAGAAAAACAAAGGGGGGGCATTTAAATGAACTCAGTTGCAATGCCTAATTTTCAACTAAATGAAACCATTCGTAGTCATAGTATAGCCAAGTTTGATCAAACAACCGCAAGATCTACAAACAACGGTTGTCGAATCTCTGTTTTACAAATACGTAACTACAAGTAACACAAAGCACTTTTTTGTTTATGTCTCCCTCCCCACACATAGCACCGTATCTAACCGTTCAGTACTATTGGTGTGACATTAAGTTATTGTTATGTGTACTTGACATTATGTTCACTAAAAAAGAAAGAAGTTCATTTATCTCTTTTTTTGTAAAAATAACCATGAAGATGATTGCTCATCTATTTATAGTCCCCATGCTCAGCATTGAAACGTTTCCCAATTATTTTGTTTAAACAGAAAACACTTGTTTTGGAATATTTTCATATGAAGCCTGTTCTCAATCTACTGCTTCAGCTCGTTCTTTTTTTTTTCTTCTTATTCCCTTTTTTTTTTGCTTAGTTATCTCATACTTGATAGATACTCATAATCAACACTGTATATTAAGTGACGACAATTCAACTCTTCATAAAAAGGAAAAGGGGGGAAGTTGTTCTTGCGATACACTTGATACCCTGATCATGTAACTCAAAGAAAAAAAAAAGCTCGTTGTTTGACCTTCGAGAATACAGAAAAGCCATATAAGGTTCTGTGTGACACTACATATTTCTAGAGATAGAGGGATAGTTCAAGTCTTTTTTTTTTCCCTGCAGTAGACGTAAACTAATCGAGTTATGCAAAAGATATCATAATTTACTTTCATGCAGACAGGAATAAGCAAATTCTTCTTGTATTTGAGGCAGATATTTGTCTTTCATTTTTTTTCTTTATTGCTGATGTTGCACCATCTAATATATGGTTGATGTCCGTAATGTTAATTGAGCTTCTTTTAGATGAAGTCGAATATACTAGCAATGGTTATGTATCACACACCTGTATAAACAATGATAGAGCGTATGCTGTATAATACATATAAAGCAAAATCAGGAAGAGAAAAGGACCTTGAATAGACCAGACATTTGACAAATGATTTCTAAATGATTCTATCTCAGAGTTTAATAAAAAATGGGTAGATAAAGGGAATCACCAGATCAAGTATATCAACAAAAATAGAAACTGTGTTTTGTGTTCTTCCCCAGAGATGGCATGCAAGCTCATGAAAAAATCTTCCTTTTTGTACTGTGTCAACTGTACCACAAAGTGCAACCAGTAGTATTTACCTTATAAGATGTTGTTATTATTCTTTCCCTCTTTCTGATTTTGTATTTCTCTATCTATTTGACATACGTTTGCTCTTTTTTTTTTATATAATTCACAAAAGCAGCCTTCTAAACAACAAGCAATCGCAACAACGAGTGTGTATCTCAAGCAAGAAACAAAACAAACGAGAACAATGAATACCATAAGTGAAACTGAGAAGATCGAATTTCTCTATCAAGAGGGAATTCGACTATACGATAAACGACACTACACAGACGCATTCTGTTGCTTTGAAAATGCAGCCAATCTAGACCACTCACCGTCCATGGTAAAGATAGGGCGTATGTACGAACTAGGCGAAGGTCTTGCTTTAGATTATCAAGAAGCCTTATATTGGTATCGCAAAGCAGCCTATCTTGGATTTTCTGGAGGCGAGCTCTGTTTGGGCGTGTTTTACGAAGAAGGCAAAGGTATCAAAAAGAACATACTGATAGCATCGAAATGGTACCAGAAGGCAGCCAGCCAAGGATCCATAGAAGCAGCCTTCAAACTTGGTTGCCTCTATTATCGAGGGGCGGGTGTTCCCGAAGACAAACAGATGGCCCTGAAGTTATTCATAGAGGGAGCCAGTCGCGATTATGCTCGAGCAGCCTTCATGGCTGCCAGGATCTATTGTTCACTATCCAAACACGAACCAGCACATCGTACTCAAGCCCTGCATTGGTACACCTACGCAGCTGAAAGGGACTATCCGAGAGCACAATACAGTTTGGGTTGCTTTTATGAAATGGGCGTTCCACCTGTTCTACAGCAGGACGATGCACTTGCCTTTCGCTGGTACGAAAAGGCTGCAGAAAACGGACATGCAGATGCTCAGAGCAGTCTGGGACATTGCTACTTTAACGGCATAGGTATCACTAAAGACAACGGTCTGAGTCTATTTTGGTATACGCGTGCCATTGAAAACGGTGCGACAGTGATCAACAACACAAAAATCAAACACAAAATAGCGTCGTATAAACGAAGGGGATCACAATCAATGTTGTGGGACGAATACCAAGATGTCAATCAAGCTTACTTGGAAGAGACTGATGTCAAGAAGGACAAGACATTGGTTCAGATAGGTGATATGTTTCTGAATGGCACACATGTCAAGAAGAATCATGAAAAGGCGCTGGAATGGTATCTCAAGGCTGCTGAGAGAGACAATCCTGAAGGTCAATTCAAGTTGGGCAAAATGTATTTTGAAGGTCTGGGCACCATGAAGAACTATCGTATTTCCCTGGGTTGGTTTAAAAAGGCGTACACGAATGGCGTTCAAGATGCATTAGCTTATATCGAAAGAGCTAAGCTCTCTTTGAAAACTCAAAAGATGTATTCCCAGCAAGTGGAGCAAAAGCCGAATTTAAAGACAATAGAGAGCATTCAGATTCCTAAATTAGAAGATGTTGTCCTTATGGATGATTATGCGTTTAGGAATTTCTCAAGTGAAGTACTTGATTCACTGAACGAAGTCTACAGAAATCGAGTTAGAAATAGCATATACGCTCTTGAAACAAGCGATGCTAATCCCATCAGGAGTACACGAAATGCATCCGATGCAATAAGTATACATAAACCTAATGATTACTCAACCTAATAAACATGTTATACTTTTATTTATTACGCAAATAACTCTTCGTTCTTGTTAGATACTTGCCATATCATTGGAATAGGCTGCTGTATTAAGCCGGATAGCGCTTCTTTGGAGGGGCAGAATAAGATAAGAAAACAGTTGATGATTTGCCTTGAGGTAAGCCTTTTCAAGCTCTGCTACCAAAAATCAGATTAGATCTCAGCAACGACAGAGTTCAACAGAGTGTCGCAGCAGAGCAATCGTAAGTGAATATATACATTAGCAAATTGTCTCTTTCTTTCTTGCTTATTACCAGTATTGTAATGTACAACTAATAGACAAGTTTGAGTCATGGCTTCTTTTTTCTCTCTCTCTTTGGACATAAAGAAACAAGAGGACAAAGCAAGTAGGCGAATGAATTTACAATCACTGCGCACAGACCCCACAGCTATGCTAGCTGTTTCATATGATCATGATTTCGTAGTTAAAAAAATATACAAATAAACTTCCTCTTTCTCTTGTTTTATCTCTTCTTCTTCTTTTTTTCCTCAATCATTTCACCATGTCAAGCGTTTCTTCTAACGACTCATATGAATATTCTGATTCTAGTTTTTCGACTGATACAGAACAACAGATTGGATATATGCTAGATCAGTTTGTTAAAGAAGAACATTTTGTGACTCCAACTTTACCTTCTACTACAACAGATGAAAACACAATATCAACGCCTCCACCGCAGCCTACTCCTAAAATACCAGATGTAAGTCAATTGATTGTTTGTTTGATGTACATGTTATTGATTATTCTATAGCAACTTGAGAGTAGGTTGAAAAGGGTATCAAAAGAACCGATCAGAATACTTTCTTCGAAAATGACAAATTATGAAAATGGCCATGAGTTCAAAGGTTGGTGGTACTAGAAGGACTATATCATCCTAGTTGACTAACTCTTTTTTTTTTCTCATGTCCATTTAGTTAGAGGCAGTACAGGAAAGGTAAAGAAGATATCATGTCAATTCATAGCGAGAGTATTATTGACCTGTTTATGTATGTAGACATATATTGTGACCATTGGACCCAAATTAGATTGTACCTGTTATGACCACAAAATTAGAAGTGTTCATTGTAAACATATACTTTATGTTCTGCTAAAGGAGCTCAAGGTTCAGGATTTGACCTCAACTATCTACATTACACAATTCCCGTCAAGCGATGTGAGTAGCTGTTATATATGACTATCTTTTTTTTTTTAATCATTCTAATGCATGCTCATTTTTATAGTTATTAAAAAGCGTTTTGGGTCCATATCATATGGCTGCATAATCAGCACTTTTTCTCTTTTGCTTACTATTTCTTGCTACACTATCTAAATAAAATCTACTTTGTACAAACATGTCAAAATTAACTATGTACCCCTCTTTTTCTCTTTCAGTTCATTTCTATTCAAGCATTATACATCGTATTCATCAACCACAGACGCCTGTTCAGTCTGAATAGGAGAAAATGTATAGTTGAAGAGCAAGAGTACAATTTGCTTTTTTTTTTCAAGGGAATTTGCTAAAGAATGGATAGGCTTGTCATTTTCTCTTTCTTTTCTCTCTCTCTCTTTTTTTTTCTCTTTTCGAAAAAAAAAATAGTTCAAGATGCCACCTAAACGAGATTTAACACCAAAGCAGATCTCTAATGGCATAAGTTATGTTCAGAAAGAGGCTCCCTTTTTAGCGCGTCTAAAGGGTGCACAACAAGAAAAAGAAAGATCCAGTCGAAAGTTTCAAGATTATGAAGATGGTCAAGACGATAAAGATTATGATGAACTAGAGGGAGCACAGATCGTTGAGCTAGATAGTCGTGGCAAAGGTAAACACATGTCCTCAGCCTCTTTTTTTTTCTCAAGTAGCTAACCCAATAAACAGAAATTCATAAAGACGCCGGTGTGTCTGATGAAGAAGAAGAAAAGGACAAAGAGCCAGAAGAGGAAGAACAGCCTGCTGTAGATGAAAATGGCCGTTTATTGTTTCGTAAAAAGAACAAAGAGTCATTGAATTCTAAGCGCAAGCTACAATCTATTATTGATGAGGAAATTAGTAAAAACGACACAAAGGAGAATAAAAAACTCAAAAAGAAAAAGAAGGCTTCCAAGACAAGTTTACTGTCTTTTGAAGAAGATGAATAAAATATACAACCCGCACCAATTATCGGCATTCATAATTTGGCCTTATATTTTGTGTTCGTTTTTCATTTCTTTTCTTTCCTTTTTCTTTCCTTTTCTTTAACTATAATCTACTATGTCTATTCCTTGTTCGCCTGCTCCATCCTATCAACCAGACAAACTATTTCAAGCAAGAATCAAGCTGAACAATCAATCATTGGAGGCTGATTTGCCCGAAAACGATCATGGCATTCGAAGAGTTTCTTCTGTTCCAAGCACAACTGATTATTTCGATAACAACGATAATCGATTTCTTCAGGCAAACAACACATCCAACTATAGCACAAGTACACCAAATGTATCTAATCAGTACACAGCCAATTCAGCACCTGTCTCACCCAAACCTCCATTTAGGTCTAGCTCCTATACACTTGAGAAGAAACAAGTACAGGTGGGACCTACCGATTTCGAGAAAGTACGTCTGTTGGGTCGAGGCGATGTAGGCAAGGTTTACTTGGTAAAGCATAAATCAACCGAGAAACTGTATGCTTTAAAAGGTTATACATTCTTTTTATCATTTGTTTGACTATGTCATCTTACTCATTTCTATTTCAGTCTTGTCAAAAAAGGAAATGATTAGTCGAAACAAGATTAAGCGGGCTGTGGCAGAACAGACGATTTTGGCTACTGTCAATCATCCCTTCATTGTACCTCTTTATCATTCATTCCAGAGTAGTAATTATCTTTATTTTTGTATGGAATTTTGTGTTGGTGGTGAATTCTTTCGAGGTAAACAAGAAGCAATGAATGAAGATAAAAAAAAAACTCATTTCTCATCTTTAAAAAAAATAATAGCTCTTCAGTATAGACCAGGAAGAGTGCTGAAAGAAAATGAAGCCAAATTTTATGCGGCTGAGGTAGTGGCAGCACTCGAATATTTACATTTGATGGGGATCGTCTTTCGAGATTTAAAGCCAGAAAGTAAGATGAACAAAAATAGAGAGCGATTCCCCTTTTCTCATTAAGCAGCTTATAATAGATATTTTATTACACGAATCCGGTCATCTAATGCTTTCTGATTTTGATCTCTCTATCCAATCTCCTACTGCTGCACTACCTACCCTTGTACGACCCAATTCTCCTTTCTCTGTAAGTTGACTTCTTTCGACCCCCTTCTTCTCTCTCTTTTCTAATTCAAAAAAAAAAGAAAAAACCGTTGGTAGATACTCGATCTTGTATGAATATTCGTACCAATAGTTTTGTGGGAACAGAAGAATATTTAGCACCAGAAGTCATTCGAGGCAATGGGCATACAAGTACAGTCGATTGGTGGGCTCTAGGCATATTTGTATATGAAATGATGGTAAGCAAATCAAATAAAAATAAAAATAAAAACTCATATAATTTTACTAGTGTGGCTATACACCTTTTAAGGGACCAACACGCGATGATACATTTGATTTAATCCTCAATAATCCAGTTGAATTTCCAGACTATGCAAACAGTCCTTATGGTCGGGGACTTAGCATGTCGTCTGATTGTAAATCGTTTATTAAGAAATTGCTGAACAAGAATGAGAACAAACGCCTTGGTTCACATGCAGGTGCCAGTGAAGTGAAGGCTCATTCATTTTTCAAATCAATCAATTTTGCCCTTTTGCGTAACATGAAACCGCCTATCAAGCCCAACAAGGACAAGCCAATCAGAGCCGTTCATTTCACTCGGATGAGAGAAAGTGTCAGTTTTGATTTACATGCCGATAGTAGAGCAGACAGTCTATCTACACCACCATCAACAGATGACGATGAAGAGGAAGCTGAAGTAGATCCATTTGGCTCATTTAGCTCAGGTAAAAAGCAACCGAGAGAAAAAGCTACAGAGAGTAAGTCAATTAATTCGTGATTATAGTGACTATCCGGAGACAAGATTAGACATCATCATAGATAATTACTATCCAGGAATCAACCTGCTTAATACTATACCTTTCCTTCTATTTATTTCTTGAAATGTAAATAATTATTGATCTTGTTACCTTACTTGTGATCTTTCTTAAAGTGTGATAAATTCTTCATTTAAGTCTCAGTGTAGTAGTCACTAAAATTAACGTCATCTTTTTTTTTTCTCGGGGCCGATTTAAACATCAATCTGTCTCGACCTTTTTTTTTTCTTTTACTTTTTTTTATTGGATTTAAAAAATGGAAAAGAAAATGAATGAAGCCGATGCTCACTTGGCCAAGCGTACCCAAGGCCATTTTTCGATGGTTCGGTAAGTTTCATCTACAAGTGAAGTTCATACGCGTAAAAACGTTCATTCGGCTGATAATGAGGATAGCAACTTTTATTTGGCCGACATTATCACCTTAATGAATGGCGTCTGTGGCGTCCAATCAGTCTTGAGTTCAATGCGTTACTTAACTTCCAACAATGTCCGAGACCTTTATACAGCCATGTATCTTATGCCTTTTGGTATGCTTTTCGACTTTATGGATGGTCGTGTTGCTCGTTGGAGAAATAATTCATCATTACTCGGTCAAGAACTTGACAGTTTAGCTGATTTGGTAAAGTTTGCATTGTTGCCCGAAAAAAAAAGGAAAGAGACTGAACAAGAAAGTAAAAAAAAATAATAGATTTCATTCGGTATGGCACCTGCTGCTTTAGCTTATGCAGGTAAAGTAAGAGATCAGTCAAAGTGAATATGAGATATATCTTTTTTTTTTAACCTGTATGATAGTTGGTATGCGTACTTATTTAGATACAATTGCATTGACCTATTTTGTTTGCTGTGGTATTGCTCGTCTTGCTCGTTATAATGCCACTGTTGCTTTAGCACCTAAGGATGCTACCGGTAAAGTACATTATTTCGAAGGCACACCAATCCCCACGTCTCTATCACTTGTTGGTATTGTTGCCTATTTTGTATTGAATGATCAGTATCTGGATACATTGCCTTTTGGACTTGTCAAGATCACATCTGATTGGGATCTTCATCCTCTTGTCTTGGTGTATATGTTGAGTGGTACTTTGATGATCTCAAAAACACTTCGTATCCCCAAGCCTTAATATGTTGCCCTACTGTTATCATTATTTATTCAAAGGTTATAAACTATACCCTGATAATAAATATGTTATCTACCCTCTTTCTATGTCGGATTTCTAAAACCCTCTCTCTTTTTAATGCATAAAAAAAAGAGAGGTATCTAACTATGAAGTAATAACATAAAATGGTATCATTTAGCCTAACTTTCCTTTGATTTAAACTATGACGAAAGTTATACATAATATGCTTCCGCTCAAAATAGGAGAGATTGTTATTTATTCAATTGGTTAGTTGACAGACCATTACTCATACATTGTATCATCAGGCTTAGACATAGAGAAACGGTTCATGATCCCATCTACCAAAAAAAAAACCATCATTTGGTGATTTAAAAATAGAATTTAAACAGGATGAAATCATGATACAAAAGTTCCAATAAAACAATCAAACAGACTAGATAGCTTTCCAAATAGTGAAGAAGGAGTCTCAGTATGTTTATTCACATATCGCCTACGTGTGGTGTTGTCAGTGTGTCATCAGCAGTGGGATCACTTTCAGCAGAACCAAAAAGGTACGAAACCAAAGGCACACCATAATACAGAACAAAAAAGACACAAAGGGCAATAGAGACATAAAAGCAAAGCTGTCTTTGATGACGCTTTGAGATCATTTTGTTCATCCTTCCAAATGAGTTTTGAAGACTATTTCCAAGTCCACTGAATTGGTTGTGCTATTGAGTGTATGAGCTTCTTAAGCTGATGAAGTTTTGTTTGATAGTTACCGATTCATCCAACAGTCGGTCTTGATCGCTTACATCTTGATGAATATCTATCGTGATCTGACATCAGTAAGGATGTGTTTGTGATGCGCCCATCAGGCTGCTTTCATACATTTTTAATAGCAGACAACTTGGAACTAAGTTCATTTAGGCGAATATCGTTTTGTTGCTCAAAGATATAGCCATTGTTCTTTGAATTCGAGGTACTAAATGCGTAGATATGATTGGATGATTCTTTTCTTTACATAAGAAAAAAAAAAGTAGACGAATGTATCAAATACCTCATTATAGGTGTCTCTTGTGTTTGTTACAAGAAAGAAAAAAAGAAAAAGAGAAAAGGTGGGATTTCAAGTGCCACCTTGAAATCCAGCCTTTCTGAAATACGTATATTTTGTAAAAGAGTAAAATCCGTAACAATTGCTCTACACCCACTTGTTACTAAGTAGCATGACTATATAATCATCTTTGTTGTCAAGAATTCTTTTACACGTCAAGATAGATATAACATTACTTTTTTCTTTATACTATGCAGAATCCTAACTAATATGTATGTATATATCTTTAATCAACGATATATATGCGTGTGTATGTTTAAACAAAGAGAGAAAGAGAGAGGGTATGCTTGAATAGAATATGAACTAAGATACGAAGGTGGCGATATCAGCTTAATGACTATGTGTTTCATTCAAAGCAATGATAGTCATCAAGCCAATACCAACCAACATGGCCAATAGTTCCTTGATAGGCTGTAATTTACTGACTGTTGTCTTGTTCTCCAATAGTTCAGGAATGACACCAACAGTAGCAATATAGAGAAACCCACCAGCAGTGACAGGAATGACAAGATCTCCCCAGGTCATTGTTGTATTCCATAATCCATGATGGTGATGGTGATGGTGATGATGAGATAGACGTTTAGCCATTTCTTCAATGGAAATACCAATAAAGGTACCAATATAAGCACCAATGGCAGTTGTAAATTGGGCCATCATAGCACGCTTCTTACTGAAACCAGATTGAAGCAAGATAGCATAATCACTGACTTCATGAGGGATCTCATGAAAGAAGACAGCTACTGCTGTGGTAGCACCAACAGCAGGAGAGGCATAAAAGGAGGCAGCCATGGCGATACCGTCTGTTAGGTTATGAGTGAAATCGGCGAGTAAATTAAGATAGGTACTGGCACGCACATCCTTTTCTGGGTGTGTATGTGTATCTGAACATGTTGACTTTTTGTTCTCCTTAGTTGTCGATTGAGTACGTTGGCGCAATCCTTCACTGACTGCCACTTGACTGACTGCCTTTTCTTTTTCTTCTGCTACTCGATTGACCACTTTTTCTTTTTCGACAGAGTGGTCATGTTGATGACCTGTCTTACCAAGATAGACTCGCATGCACTTATCCACAGCATAGAACAGAAATATACCTGCAAATAATCCCAAACCAATCAAGACTGTTCTATGTGATTCCTCTTCTTCTTCTTCATGATGGTGTGATTTTCCATGGTCATGATCATGTTGAACAAACGCGTGAGGTAAGAGATGTAAGAATACATCACCTAGCAAACTTCCTATAGAATATACCATATGAGCTAAGAAAAAAATCATGGATCAGCTTTGTGTGTTACTTACCTACTGCAAAATGAACCAATGTACTCAAAGTGGAAGGGTGGATATCAGGAGGGACAAAATAGAGCAACAGGTTTGGAATAATAGAGATATAGGAAGTGGCCAGTAGGGAGTTGACTGGAGCATTTCCAGGAAAAAGGAAAGCAAACACAGAGGATGTTTGCGACATAATTTCCTTTTCTTTCTCTCTCTTTAAGAAAATAGATAGAAGAAAAAGAAAAAAAAAAAAGAAGGAGAGACGTCGAACGAGTTTATTTAAACAATTTCTAAAAGGAGCTTCAAATCCAATGACTTTCGTATTCTCTTGTGATTGGCTCACTTGGTAATCAATTAAAGAAGTTTATATGAAGGAAGCCATTATACGCGTCAATTGACTGTGGATCATTTAATTTGATCAATTTAAGCGCGTTTTTAATTTTTTTGATAATTTATTTTTAGGAAACAGAGGTATGAATGTTGAAAGTAAGATTAAAAGAAAACAAGGCAAGAAATAAGGGGGGGAATAAATCAAGAGCAAATTGATAATAATACTAAAGGAAGACTTTGATAATTTACATTCTAACATTCAAAAAGATTTTTTTTAAGCCAGCCTAAGATTAAATAGAATATGTTATATACGAATTAGTTAATGCCATCCGATAAATTGAGTAATAGTTGACCAAGACAACGCTTAGTGGCAATATCATCCTTCAAGGCTTGGTGAAAGGTAGAATCACGAAGGGGTTCAGGAAGACATTGACGTAATGCCTCGCGTGCTCTAGAATAGCAAGTTAGTAAACCCGGCTTACATCACACACACTCTCTCTATTGTTCTATACCTTGGATTTTCAGACAATCGTAAATAACAACGGATAACATGCTTCAATAGACGCATTGCTTGATTCTCAACCAATTGATTGACCATATTATGCAATACAGTAGCAACAGCATAAAAGCGCTCATAAGTCTGACAGATATAGTACTAGATACAACATGATCAGTCTTGGTCCCTCTTTTCTTTTTTTACTGTCTATACTTACTAAGCCTGTTTCATCCAACAGAATCTTCTGAACAACAAAAATAGCTACTGTCTTTGAGAGTTCGCTACCTGTTTCCATTATACGAAGACAGAGAGGAATGATTTCGGTCGACAATAAGAAACTGATAACTTCAGGATTGTCATTCTAATTAAAAAAAGAAAATGAGCACCTTGATCTAAAAGACCTATAGCCCTCAAACTTACCTTCACTAAAGCACCAATGACACCTAGACTAGTCAATCTCAAATATTCAAAGGGACGAGTCTTACTGGTGGTGTTCAAGAATGGATAGAGATAGAGAGGAATATGAGCCTGAAGAAACAGACTTCTGGTCTCATTGTGATTGGCAACACATTGAAGTAAGGCAAGTGCGTTACAGACTCGGTTGGAAGCACCACCACTAAGAGTAGGTGGAGTCAAGAGAGGATAGACAGTGATGATTTCCTGAAGTAAGACAGGAATGACACCTAATCGTATACTCATTATTATTTTTACTTCAATACATAGATACACACTAAAGAACTTACCGTAAGAATACCATAACACAAGTGCCAAATCCTCATATTGTTCTCTCTTCTTACTCAGATCGAGTAAGGCTTGCTCTCTTGAGGAAGGATTGAGTAAGTCAAGCACAAGTCCATAAATCTTTTCTTCATCCAACTGTTGAAGCTTTTGTTCTGGTTGGGCATGTTGCTGTTGTTGTTGTTGTTGTTGAGGAGGTGGGGGAGGTGGGGGAGGTTGAGGTTGCATGGCAAATGCAGTTGACATGGGCATAGCTTGAGAAGCTGCATTGTTCATCATTTGAGCATACACAAAAGGATCCGCATTGTTGGCACCAGCGTTTCGATTCATAGCTGGAAAGTGTTGAGACAACGCGTTCATGTTGTTGGTGCCAGGCTGAAGAGCAGCAGCAGTCAATGGGTTAGCTGTGCCCGCTAATGAGGACTGTTGCAAATATTGATGAAGATGAGAATTGGGATGCATGTAACAAATGACTAATTTTTTCTCCTTTCAATCTAGTAGAAAAGAAAAAAAAAAGAATTAAAAAAAATATACAATAAAAATCAACTAATTTATAGTTTGCTCTCTCTCTTGCTCTCTTTTTCTGTATTTGGCTTCAGTTGCTCCCTCTTTTTTTTTTCTTATACGCTCTTTTTCTTTTTCTCTGTGTTTCTTTCTTATAGGACTAACTCTTACATAGGAATCATATTTGCGCTCTGATGGACTTTATACTCTTTATTTTGTGTATGTATGTGTGTGTGCTACTTTTATTGTTGAAATAGTCTCTTTCTAAGATAGCCTTGAGGTTTGAAAGAATAAAGATAGATATATGACTACATAGCAACACATTCATGAAAACCAATAAAGGTGTCTTCGTCACATTCATCGTGTTGAAAATTAATGCAGAGCTTTTTTCTCGGAAGAAAATAGTGAAACTCATCAAATTTGGTAACCTGAAAGAATGCTTTTGAACAACCGATTTTTTCTTTTTTTTTTCTTCTCTCTCTTTTTTCTTTACTTATATTAATCATGGCCAAATATACAAACAGGCTTATTCACGAGAAAAGTCCTTACTTACTAGTAATATCAATATCGAAAAAACTTCAAGTGACTCGTTTAAAGATCTAACACATCCCTGACTTCTTTTCAAACTAGCAACACGGTATATACTGAAAAAAAAAGAGACAAGGAAAAGACACTCTAAAGGATTAACATTTTACATTTATCACAATAATGGTTAGCTCATAATCCCGTAAGTAAATCGAAATCAAAATCAACATGGGATTTACTCTTTTTTTTTCTCGGGGATAGGTGGATTGGTTTCCATGGGGACAGGAAGCATTTGATAAAGCTAGAAACGAACATAAACCTATTTTCTTGAGTGTAGGCTATAGTACTTGTCAGTAAGTAAATTCAAGATAGAGTGAGGGATGATGTCAATTATTGATGCACATATAACCAAGTTGGTGCCATGTAATGGAACATGAATCTTTTGAAAACGAATCTGTTGCAGAGATCATGAATAAATACTTCATCAACATTAAAGGTAAAGAAAAAACAAGAAATGTATATCTGTCCCTATTCATCAGTAACCATTCGTTTCATTAGTGGATAGGTAAAAGTGAAGTCATTGAAAAGGTCAAAGCAGAATAGTCATGAGTCTTTTTTTTTTAAAAAATGGGAAGAGAGGAAAATCCCGGTGTAGATAAACTGTATATGACTTATGTTCAATTGACTTCTGGAGGTGGTGGTTGGCCTATGTCTGTCTTTTTGACACCCGAACTCAACCCTTTTTTTGGTGCAACCTACTTCCCTCCAGAAGATCAATTTGGCAAACCTGGATTTAAAACACTCTTGAAACGCATTGCTCAATTATGGAATGCCAATCCAGATAAAGTGATTGCCAGCGGAAAGAACATTACAGAACAATTAAGATCCTATATTCAAGTAACATCGGCCATGTTTTCATTACAACTTTGCTAAGCTTATCTTATGATCTTAGGCAAAACCAACAGAGTCAAGTCAAGAGTTAGATCCAACTGAAATTGCTGCTGAAACATATCATCATTTCGAGAATTCATTTGACGCTGTTCATGGTGGATTTGGAGGATCTCCCAAGTTTCCTACACCTGTTCAACTTCAATTTTTATTAGATTATTACATGTACAATCGACATCATGGATCAAAAGCATCAGAGAATGCTCAAAAAGCATTAGACATGGCTTTGTTTACATTAAAGAAGATTGCTTCAGGTGGTATTCATGGTAAAGCAAATGATTGGGTCTGAATAATCAAAAGTAGATGCACTTATATACAAAAAATCACAGATCATGTGGGTAGCGGATTTCATCGTTATAGTACAGACAATAAATGGCACGTACCTCATTTTGAAAAGATGTTGTACGATCAAGCACAGCTGATGTCACTGTATTCTTCTGCCTATCAAATCACTGGAGATCCCTTGTTTGCTAATGTGACAAGAGATATTATCTGTTATGTCTCTCGCGATCTCCAACATACGAAGGGAGGATTCTATTCAGCTGAAGATGCCGATTCTTTGCCTACTCAAGATGCCTCCAAGAAACTAGAAGGTGCTTTTTGTGTATGGGAGACATCAGAGATAGAGGCTGTCTTGGGCCCAGAAAAGGCTCGTGTGTTCAATACACATTATCATTGTCAAGCAAAAGGAAACATCAATCCTGCTCAAGATCCACATCAAGAACTTGTTCATAAAGTAGGCATTTGAAAAAAAAAAGCTTGGTTCAATGGACTCATAACTGATTCTCTATAGAATGTCTTGATAGAATATGGATCTATTGAAGATACAGCCAAAGTCACAGGCATGACACCTACTGAAGTAGCCAGCATCTTAAAGGAAGGTCGTGCTAAACTTTGGGAATACCGATCTACTGCACGACCTAAACCTCATCGCGATGAAAAGGTAATTTTTGCTTATTCTTTGTTTCTTATAATAAGAGAGATCTCAGTCTGTTGGTTAGGTCATCACGTCGTGGAATGGACTGATGATCACAGGTCTTGTACATGCTTATGAAGCCTTGGAAGACGAGAGTATCCTGTCACTTGCCATTGCTGCAGCTAACTTCATTTATGAAGAACTCTATCAGCCTACCACGCATATTCTGTTACGAAGCTATTGTGGTGGTGCATCTGACATTGAGGGATTCATTGACGATTATGCTTACTTGACCCAAGCTCTTTTGGATCTCTATGAAGTCACGTTTGATGAGCGATGGTTGGAATGGGCTTATACTTTACAAGAGAAGCAAAACCAACTGTTCTATGATCAACAGGATGGTGGCTATTTCAATGTGGCTAGTTCAGACAAGACTCTATTGCTTCGTCTCAAGGAAGAGCAGGATGGAGCAGAACCTTCTGCCAATGCTGTGTCCTTGAGAAATCTAGTGCGTCTTGGCACTCTTTTGGAAAAACCAGCATGGACTACATTAGCCAAAGAAACAGCGTATGCATTTAAGCTTTCATTGACCAAGTTTCCTTTTGCTATACCTGCCTTAGTTTCTGCTTTCATGTTGGCCACATCTGGTCTTAAAGAGGTAAATCAAGAGAAACACCCCAACTAGATGACTGATAGTACCATCATATAGATTGTGTTTACAGGTGCAGATGCATTGAATGATCGACTTCGATTGTTTCAAAAGATTGTCTCCCGTGTCTTTTTACCCCACAAACTAGTGTTGTATGCTCGATCTGAAGGATTTGTTGCTTCACATAATTCCATCATTCAACAGATCTCAAAAATTCCAATCAAGAACGATGAACCTGTTGCTTATATCTGTGAAAACTTTGCTTGCGGTTTACCTATTCATGATCCTGAAGAACTCAAAAAGGCCATGTCTTATGGAGGAGACAAACAATAAAGTCTTTACTATATATCATATTGTTTTTTTATTATGATGATAAATGTATATCTCAAAATACTTATTGAGCAGTCAAGATATCAGAGTCACCAGCATCAGTGATGGAGAGAACACTGGTGCGGAAGAGCTTACCACAAGCGGTACCAAGGTCGATGTTGTTACCGTTGTAGTGGTGGACACCAGTCTTGGACAACATGGCGTAGTATTCGATCTCAGACTTGCGAAGAGGAGGACAGTTACCAGCAATGATAACCAACTTAGCTACAAATTGAAAAAGGACATATTAAACAACGGTTCGGGGGAACATTCTCTGC
>JAIWNI010000143.1:0-58592 GCA_025331435.1 Choanephora cucurbitarum | reverse complement strand
TGTTTTTTCGCAGTAGCTTTTCTTCCTTCTTTCTTTTTTTCTTAACTAGTTGGTAAGCAATAATATACAGAGAACAAAAGATAAAAATATATTGCTGAACATGTCGTACAAGGAGACTATGCCAAATGTCTTATGTATACATGTATAACTAGGCAATCAACAAAAATTATTTATTGTGATTACTCTTTGCTTGATGGTGAGAAATGCCATTTTTATTCTTACCACTCAATGGCTTACTCCAGAACAATCCGATGACTAACTGAACTTTACAGCTTTGCGCCTTATCCTTCGAATAGTGTAGCTTTAGGTGGTCAGTTCTGGTCGAAATAGCTTCTCAACTTTAGGGTAATGCAATAGTATGTAACCTAAATTATTTCTTGACTGCCTGATGACAATGATTTGTATTAACCTTGTATTTTATAGTTACCTCTGAATTTAAGCTATGTCTAAACTATGCTCTGCTTACATTTTACAAGTTGATTCTGTTACCATCTTACTTAAATTAGCAGGTAAAAAAACTCTTTGACTTAATTTTAAGTAGAAAATTTAGATTTAACAACGCTTTTGATGAATTCTGTTCTTTCAATATAGAAATCCTTTTCTATCGTATGTATGATTTCTTATTGGCCATCTCGTCTCTAGTCATCATCAATTGGCTTTCTACTGCTGGCTATTTTGTTAATTCTATGGCTGTTTGGTTACGCTTTTCATCGGCATTGCTCTGTTGTAAAAGGTAAAGAAAGTAGTTAAGACGATATGCGACAATATTGAAAAACTCTTTCTAATATTACCCTATTTTCTTTCTTTATGCAGATCACATCAGGTTACAATAAGTCTCATTCCACTTATGATAATCAAAAAAGCAGCTATTATCTGTAAAGCAATTCAAGAATTCAAGACTATAATCAGGTTCTTTTCAAGTTGCAATGCTTAATCCAAAATGGTTTCAACTCTTACCGACGTCAAGAAAATTAAAGCCTCAAATCAAAAGCAAAGCTTAAAGAAATGTCCATATATAGTAAATGTAAAATTAGAGTAGTAAATAATAAAAGAATCCTATTCGCTTGTAATATCAAAGAAGCCTCCATTATTATTCTAATATCCGATCGTTATTGAGTGATCTTATTTGCCATAACGGCCGTTTAAGCGCATAAAACCTGCTCACTCATATCATTCTATTGATGATATTGTGGCCTAAAATGAAGAATAGACATTGAGAGGTAATGAGTCGCCGATACGCATGGCATTTGTAAATACATAAAATATTTGCACAGACAAATTTTCGCATATGTATTTACATAAAAATCCGTATGCAGCTCGCTGACAGTACAAATGTCGGAGCATTTGCACAGACAAAATATTTTATATGTATCTGCAAATCCAGTACGCCGCAATGATTGTCTAACTCAAGGATTGTAATACCAACTGATTCTCTTCTCTTTCTTAACTTCTCTTAGAAAAACCATCCCAACAAAAAACTTAAAAATGATGATCGAATGTGCCCACTGCTTGAAGCAATTCAACAAGAAGAACTACAGAAAGCACATAAAAGAAGTTAGAGCTTTATCCTCTATAGGATGTATCAATTTTGATGAAAACGCACCTTCTTCAGTGCAGAACCAACAGCAAGTCAATCAGGCTTCAGAATCGAGATCTGCCAGCCCAATGGAAGATGTTACTCTTCAATCAGTAACTGTTAAACGCGAAGCTTTGGCTTATTATGGAGAGCCAAATCCTCTTGAATTAGTTGATGACATTTTGGATTTCTATGAAGATGATGAAATGTATCTCGATGTTAAGCGCCAATACATCATGTCAGCAGATGATGAATTTGTTAGTGTTTCCAATACCAAAAACTCTGAGATCCATCAGATTCTTAGAGATGGAAACGTTAGCCATACTGTAATCAATGAAATTGTTAAATCGTACAACAGAAACCATAGAGGTGAGTGTTTCAAGTATATGCATAATAGTAATACTAACGCTGTATACTATCGGTACAGATTTTCCTCCTCTTGATTCTTTCAACAGAGAAAGAACACAGAATAAGCAGGAAAGTGTTTTCAGACCAAGAGAGGTCGACCAATGCGGTGACTGCAATTATGCATTCAACAAGTTCAATGAAACCCATTGTCCTTCTTGTGGTGGCAGCAGAAATGATGAGCATGGCAATCCTGTCTCAAAGTACTTGCAGCTTGAAATTGCCCCACAACTAGCATCATTATTCAAGAATGAAACCTTTGCCAAACAGTCCAAATTCTTTGGCATGGATTGTTTGAAAAAGATTTTCAAGGGAGACTACTTGGACAAGCTTGCAAGAAGAACAAAGTTCTTGGAGGGTGAACACAACCTTGCTCTTGGCCTGTTCATTGATGGATTTATTCCACACGAATACAGCAATGACAGCATGACCATTGTGAACTTGCAGATCTTTAATTTGCCTGAAAACGAGAGGTAATTAGCTCAAAACTTCAGATACTTGCACGTAACTAAAATATTAACTCGTTTAATAGAATGAGGAAAGAAAACCTCATAGATGTTGCTTGTATCCCAAAGACCAAGCAAATTCACAGCTATCTGTCATTCATGTTGCGCGAGTTGAAAGATTTGCAGAAGGAAGGGATGGTCGTTCAAGTCGGTCAAGAACGTTACCACATAAAAGTGCATTTGGTGGGGTCTTTTGGTGACATCCCTTCGGTTTCCGAAATCAACCACCTTTCTGGCCACACGTCGTACCATCCTTGTAGACTGTGTAGCATTAAAGAAAAGTACATCAGCTCAACTATGTGTACACATGAAGCTGCCAATCCTGATGATGACCCATGTAGGGTGCGTACATTAGTTGACTTTGTAAAGCCTGATGTTGCCCATGGAGTTAAAGAAAAGAGCCCATGCTCCCAGCTTAAATCCTTCTTTTCAACTATGTTTCTTGGAATCGATACTTTCCATTTGTTTGACCAGAACATCGCCAAAAGGATAAAGGATTATTTGAGCGCTGATACGCCATTCAAGTTGATGACAAGATATCAAGACTCGATCTCCATGAATATTAGCAATCAAGCCTCCGCTATGCCTGATACCTTTGAAGGGTCTTTCAAAAAGTTCTTGAAGCCTGCATACAAGATACGTGGGGTTGACTGGTCCTTGTTTTTGCAGTTTGTTGTACCAACATTGGTAATCGAGCAACTTGAATTGCAAGAGCATGACAGAAAAAGGCAAAGAGGGTATCAGCCCAACCAGACCTTAAGTCAGGCAATCGATGCATTGACATGGATTTCGATGATTTGTGGCATTGCCACTAAGCGCAATATAGATGATGATGAGATTGAAGAGCTCAATGCCCTCATACAAAAATGGATTGGATTCTTGCATGACAATATGCCTCCTACTGCCACCAACATCAACATGCATCACCTCACCCATCTTGCTCAATGGCTTGGAGCATATCATCTCCATCAAGTCAATTGCAAGCCTCTTGAAAGACGTATTCAAAGGAAGAAGCGAATGATCAAGTCTACCTCTAGCACTATAAGAAACGCTGAAAATGTTATGATTGATGAGGCATATCGTAATTTTCAATTACGATCAACCATCAACTACAACAGACCCATAGATGCAGAAAAAGACTTGAGGGATCAATTTACGATCAGAAGATGTCTTGATGATTTTCGCTCTGATGATTTGTCTGAATATCTTGCTAAGCACAAGCATGTTCCGCAGAACCGTCTTGCCACAGATATACTTGTTGCTAAAACAGTAGAGCTCTCTAAAAGCAGAAAGTTCGACAGTAGCCTTGTGAAAGACAAGCGAAAAAACCGCTTGTCATGCTATGCGCTAGTCCAACGTCAAGGCCAGACAAAACCAGCCATCGCTAAAATTCTGCTTCTGTTTAAGAATGAAGACATCAGTTATGCTTTGGTACTTTTTTACCAAGGTGTAAATGTCTCTGATGCAGGTATTCCGTTTTGCAACGGTAACGACTTTGCCAACAGCGACATCTCGTCTAGGAATGCAGCAGTAGAAGTAGTTTTGCTTAAAACTTTACTTGTGCCTGTTGTGTCAAGTATACAACATAGCATAATTCATAATGACTCAATAATGCGATAAAGCTGGATCATCATAACTGATGTAATACAACGTGGAAATGTTCAGGGTTTAGGATATGAACCAAAATGATGGATTAACCAGATCCTAGATAACAGGGTTCTATCATGCTAGACCCAGAAGATAAACCGAGTCTAATCTCTTCTATCAATGCATATCCCAGCTATCAATGTAAACCCTTCACCTAATGTCTATGATCTGACACAGATACTTCTTCTATAAATACCATGTACATTTACACTCAATAAACAGTAATTCTTTGACTAGTTTAATCTCTACTGCTTAACTTTGTACACTGACAAATCAGTGCCCATTGCAATGCTGCAATCTGATACAAACTTTGACAAGTATTTTGGGCGTATGTATTTCTTTTGGCCGAATATGAGTAGAACTGCTGTTCCCATTGAAGATTATCACTTTTCTTTTGACTTTGAAGACGACATTTACAATGCCAGTGATGATGATGCTTGGTGCTTCTACTATACTCAAGTAAACGGTCTTTTGATTTAATAAAGCATAAAAATACATTTTTCGCAGGATTTTTTTTTGAACAAAAAAAATCATTCAGGCTCAAACTGAAATGTACTTAGAAAAAAAGAAAGGAATATAACTAGAATTTTTATAGCAGAGGAATAGAATTTTTCTAGGAAAACTAGGATTTTTCTCGGAAATTCAAACCATAGTGATGGTAGATCAAAGAAAGATATCCTATATTCTGGATTGGCCCCTGGTACCTAAAAATGCTCGCGAGTTATCTTCTCGATTGGGTGTTGCCAACTTCTTTCCTGCGCATATTCCATGTTACTCAACCTTAACGGCTCGCTTAGATAAGCTGAGAAACTCAAAGGATTTGCAAAAGGATTGAACAAATGATCATACAAATGACCTACGCAAATTGCAGTATGCACTTGCTAATGCCCCTGTACTGTCTTGTCCAAACTTCAGATACGAATTCAATGTTGTAACGGATAGCTCTGCTTATGGAATAGGTGGTGCTTTATATCAAGTAATAGATCGAAAGATTCATTATATTGGTTTCATAGCCCGACGTCTCCAACCATCTGAGCTGAAATGGGGATCGTCTCGACGAGAGTTAACTGCTGTTGCCTTTGCTTTTGTACGTTGGCGAGCGATCTTAAAGGGAAAACGATTCAACTTGTTTGTTGATAATCATGCTCTTCTATTCTTGAAGACAAAGGAAAAGTTAAATAATGCTATCTTGAATGTTTATGAAACGATTTATGAAATGGATTTTACGATTACTTTCTGTCGAGGTATAAAAAATATACTGGCAGACGCGCTATCTCGCATGTTTGTGCCTATAATGTCCAAAATGCTAAAGGGGGTGAAAACGCCTCTCATCAAAAGAAACGCAAGCATGAAAAAGATAACAAAAGGGTAACAAAACTGAGAAAAACAAATAGAAATGAAATGAAAAATGAAGAGAGAATTAAGAATAAAAATAACTCAATGTGTAACGATAAAAATGAAAAGAAATGTAACAATGAAACAAAGACAAATGATGCAATGAACAAAAAGGAAATTGAGAATGATGTCCCTCTAATGAGAGCTAGCCATTTGAGCAGCCTAAGAGTACGAAATGAAGATGAACAAAAGGAAATATTACTAAAATGCCACTTACTTGGTCACTATGGTATACATGCAATGGAAAAAATGATACACCAAGATTACAATGTCCATTGGCCTGGTCTTAGAAAAGACATAATGAGCTTCATCGCTAAATGTAATGACTGTAGACAGTTCAACTTAGGTAAACATGTCTATCATCCACCTAAAAGCATTGCACCTGATGGTGTATGGGATCATATCGTATTCGATCTAGGTACTTTCAATGTAACGTCTAAAAATGGTAACAACTTTATACTAGTGGTGGTAGATCTATTCTCTCGCTTTACCATATTAAGACCACTAAAGGATAAAATGGCTGTGACAGTAGCAAAGGAATTAGTTTTTCTATTTTCACTGATGGGCTATCCTAAAATAATCTCACATGATAATGGAAGGGAATTTAGCAACAAGTTGTTGCAAAGTATTATTGAACAATGCGGTATTAATGAACGATTGTCTTTACCATTTAACCCACTGGGAAACAGTGCAAACGAAGCCTTTGTAGGATTAGCTAAACGAACACTTGTAAAGCGATTACAAGGAAAAGAAGATTTATGGGACCTATACTTAAATTCTACAATGTATGCAATGAATCTAAAATACTCAAGATTACATCTATCAAAACCATTTAATGTAATGTTCCATCGTAAGCCTAATGATTTGCAGGACCATTCCAAAGTGGAACCTGTACCTCATGATAAAATGATAAATGTAAAAGCGCTTCATGAAAAGCTTACAAATGTGGACAATATTATAATACCAGCTATCAAGGAACAAATACAAAAGACTCAAGCGGCTGACAATGAATACTTTGAACGACAACATCGGATACTTAAGAAACCGTTCCCGATTGGTTCCTTTGTAATGATTAAGTCTGTCGAAAAGAAGAACTTGGCCAAATACGAACCTAAATATGAAGGACCTTTCCAAATACATGGCTATACTGACAAGGGCAGCTATATATCCACAGATCGAACTAATGCTCTACTAACGAGGGATATACCCACATCCCATATCAAGCTCATTGAAGATGATGATGCTGAAAATGAAGGCGAGCACTATGAAGTGGAAGCTATAATCGATCATAGAGGAAATGAACCTAACTACGAATACAAAGTACGGTGGAAAGGGTACACTAGAAACGACGATACTTGGGAAAAGGCTGAGAACTTAGACTTCTATGAGCCTATCAGGAAATATTGGGCTAGAAGAAATGTAAATGGTAAGCATAGAAAACGATTATCTAAAACGATTAACAAACGGAAAGTTCAAAACCGAAATGAAAAACGAAGAATGAGATCGCGTACCTGAAGGGTAAAGTAGTGATGTACCTTTTCCCCTTTATTTTTTCCTTAGTTAAGGTTTTTCAGGGTTTTAATGGCCATCATGAAGATCAATGAAATATTACTGTTACTATTTTTTTAAAGGTTTGTCACCTTTGGTGTCAAAGTATAAATGCAATGATAAACTTTGTCCAATGTATATATCAATTAGTTATGTCGAATGACTCTCTCCGTATGTTCCATACTGCCCAGGGGTAATGTTGTGTCAAGTGTACAACATGACATAACTAATAAGGGTTTTTAATGATCGAGTGGATTATTCTCTTATGACTTCAATGTCTGAGATCGGTTGGTTCACAAGGTGAATAAATTATGGCAAAATTGCATGATTTGAGTGATACGAGTTGAAATAAATGTATATGTAATCGATCGAGACTACACTATACAATACTCCTCTACGATGATGTCGTAATAATGAATATACTTGCCAACTCGAAACCCTAACAAATGAATTCTAAACAATGTCTTACCAATGCAAATCTGACACAAGATCATTTAATATAAACGAGCATGTTACAAACCAAACCTCCGTTGCGGTGATAAAATTTTGACCTTCGCTGCGCTATGATAAATTTTATCGACCTTCACTATGGTTCGGTACGCTGCGCTTTGTAAGATGCTCGTGCCGCCGCAGGCCTGTTTGTCCGAATGGAAGGACAATGTGGGGGCCCCACCCATATTTTTTTTGGACCTTCGCGTTGGTATAAAATAGCCCCTACGCTGCGCTTCGTGTATTTTAAACCTTTGCTACGGTAAAAAAAACACGTATCCCGGGGCAGCTTTTCAAATTATAGCTAATAAGAGTTCTTTTGAATGAAGCTAAATGAGACGATTTTGTTAGGAATTGAGGTCATAATTTTTAAAAGAGCGAAATTTATTATCAATTCAATAGAACATTTTTGTTTCAAGTTGCATATCAGCGTCAGAATTACAGTCTTTGATGACTTCAGTATAGACAACATTGCGAGTATATGTATCATTTGATGACTGAATAGATTGTGGAAGCTTTAAATTACAATTACTGTCCACCATTATCTTAATTGATTCAGGAGTCTTGACTCTAGATAAGGCTACATACAGTTGGCCGTGACCAAAAACATGGTTTGGAAGATACAAACCAAGATTATCCAGAGTTTGTCCCTGAGCTTTGTTAATTGTCATACCAAATGCAAGTCGTACAGGAAGTTGACATCTTTCAAAAGGGATTAAGACAGAAGGATCATTGTCGGTGTGGATCTTAATTCTTGAAATGTAGACTACAGTTCCAGCATGAGCCCCAGTAGCAATGCAAGCTTCTATTACATTTGAAAGCAGGCATTTGACGATTAAACGTGTACCATTACAAAGCCCTTGGCTGGGATTGAGATTGCGCAAACACATGATGGGGGCACCTATCTTCAGAGTTAGGGCATGTGGGGGCAAAGAACCCGTTTCAATCGAGTTAAGTAACTCAGGTGGTGCAAGTTGTTGATCATCAAAATTTTTTGCTTTGTCCGCACTATAGTACGTTTGATTATCACCTGGAAAAACATCAAGCAACAGATTGTTGATGACAGCTACATCTTTGTTTTTAGTTGTCAAGACAGCTGACGACATCAAAGAGTTATTGTCAGTTGTTGGTGGTGTGTTATATAAGCCAGGGTAAAGACTTTTAAAGAGATTGATCAGGTTATTACCAGGAACGATCATAGCTTTTGGAAGCTTAATCAGATCAGTTTTAGTTGGACCCAGACAAGTATTGATTGAAAGAGTTTCAACTTTGAAATCCCCAATATCAAGAAGATAGTCTGCAAAAGTCTGTAATTGCTGAGCAAGACTGGGATTATCAAGGCTAAGAGCTTGTTTGACTCGCATATTAACTCGAAGCTTCAATACCGTAATATATTGCCAGAGGAAAGACATATTAAAACATGCTTTTACGATATCATTCTTAATGCCTTTTGGAATTACATGCAAAAATTGTCTGAAGTCACCACCGAACACAAAAAGACAACCACCAAAAGGAATGTTGGCAAAAGTAGGATTATCAACCTTGAAAACATCACGAAATGTTCTGTCTACGGCTTCATAAACCTCTCTACTGATCATTGAAGCTTCGTCCCAAATGATGAGCTTAGTCATTCTCAAGAGTAGAGCTGTATCGCTATCTGGCTTGATACTACACATTGAGGTTCCATCGACTTTCAAGGGGATCTTAAGCGCTGAATGAGCTGTTCTTCCTCCTTCCATCAAAAGAGATGCAGTGCCACTGGAAGCAACAGCAAGAGCAATACCACCATTTCTTCTAAACTTGTTTAACAAAGCATTAAACAGGAAAGTTTTACCTGTTCCGCCAGGACCATCAACAAAGAACATCCTGCCACTGGGAGAACACAGTTCAGTTTCCTGATATGCGCTTATGATAGCCTGGTATGCCAAAAGCTGATCAGGATTGAACTGAGATTCGTCAACATCGTCTGGCTTTGATTGAGCAATAGCAATCAAACGTTGTTGCTCTCTTATCATGATCGGTACTGTAGCATCATACACAACACCCGATCTTGTGTCTTCAACAGGTATTTGAAATCCGTAATATGTACGGAGATCAATGCCAAATTAGCCTCGAAGGATTTCATCCAACTCAAGAAGACAATGGTCATGAGCTCTTTTCTCAATGTCTATCATTGCGGGATCTACTGAATCGTCGTTCTGTAGCTTATGCAAGTAGTCATCTGACAAATCATCCTTGAACTTAGTAAACAGCTCAAATGGATTTGCAGGAAAGCAAAAGGCAAGGATTGTACAAAAGAGATGTCTAAGTGAATTTGCAGATTGAGAAACAGCTGCTTCAGCCATACAATGCTCCCATTGGTTGTCTGATTCAAGTAACCCAAGTGCTTCTGCTGCCAATTGGTAAGTAGGATAAATAACTCCTTCAACAGTTCTCATATCAGCAAAGCATTGGGCACCAGGAATATGGTAGAGAAGCATACGAAGGTAGTACTTTTCAGCTTGCTTGGGTGATACTGTGTAGATACGACCAATTGTATTGCCATTTTTTCTTGAATTCCAGTGTCGGTTACCACTGCTATGCCAGACATAATGTTCCGGAAAGTTAGGATACAGAATGGTTCTGGCAGCAGGATCGGTTCTGTTCGTCTTCATCCAGGCGGTGAGCGTTGTGTCTTGTGAGGCTGCCCTTTGCACTACAGTGTTTATGTCCTCTTCTTCATCATAATACACAGTTTGTTCATTCTCTAAGTGTACCTGTAAGCGTTGGTGTGCTGGGTATTCTTTATGAAGATGATAATGAAATAATCTCCAGCATGCCTCAGGGGCCGAAACGTATCTTGCGTCGAGGTACAGCTTGATTTCGTTTCTTTCCTCAAGAGTAACAGCTGCTCTATCATGACCCTTATAGACGTATGTGGTGATCTGAGCACATTTAGTCTCAACAATGACAATAAGGTTGCATGAAAGACCAAATAAGTCATAAAAGATATAACATCAGAAACAAAGTAATAGATCTAAATCCTTACAAAATAAAAGAATCCAACTGAAGTCAATAAGGTTCAACACAAAGAACTAGACTCAAGAGATAGCATCACATCATTCGGTAACATAAATCCTCGGGATAAGGAATGATGGTAACTATTAAAGTTACAAGTAACAATAGTACACTAATTTAGTACAAACTCCATAATCTGTGATTACATCAGATCCTTTATTGAAAACATATAAATAGTTGTTGTTAGAAGACATTAGTTCTGTAACCTCTTTTCGAAGGAATAAACAGTTTAAAACAGTCTCACTGTACTCTCTTTCTGTCTCTATAATCTTTTCTCTTAAATCACTACCAAAACATCACAACGTATTTGAATACGTACTTAATAGCATCTATTGAGGCACATGACTCACCGTTAATGTGAGCATTGAACTTGCTACAAAGATATAAATTGTGTGGGACAATCCATCTGTTATCAATGCTTAACGTTTGGTTTCCTCTAATCGTTTTCAAGATTGAAGTGCCGTTGTTACGTCTCATGTATTCAGGATAACCTCCGAAAGCATTGACTTTTGTCTCAGGCGAGAATCTCTTGGGAAACTACTTTGTACATTCTCCATCTTTCATATAGGGCGAGTTTGGGTTGAGTACGCCACATGGGCCATGAACCATATTCTTGGTAACAGTTTCATGGGCAAGAGGATGAATGTTTGGATCAGGGATTTCGGCTGAGATCATAGCATCATAGTCTTCGACAGTAGTTGGCTTGTCATCAGGATGAAGAATAAAAAGCATATGAGCATGTGTCAAGCCACGCTTTTGAAACTCAATGGTGTAGACATATCCAACAACTCTACCCTTTGTGATTTCCTCAAGAATTCGATTGAGCTTCATATTGAAGACTCGAGCACAAAGATCTGGACGATCTGAGGCTTTTTGTCCATTTTGAAGTTCTCGTTGAATTTCTGGCCAAGTTGGATTGCAGGTTACAGTAATGAAAAGATCTGGTTTACCGAAGCGACGAACAATGCTCATAGCATCTTGGTAGTTCTGATGCATGTGTCTTGGACCGCCAACAAAAGAAGAAGGCAAAATGATTCGTTGACCCAGTTGCTCCAAAGAAGTTGCACCGTCATTACTATTCAATGCATCCTCTAAACCTTGATACAATTCAGATCGTAATTGCTTTTGATGGTGTCGAATGAAAGACAATCGACCTTGCTCCATTTTTGCGTACATGTCAACAATATACTGGTGGAACAGTTTACCAAAAAGGTGAAGAAGGTTTCCCGTATTGGGTCTAGCCATTAATCGAGAGCTATAGTATGCCATAGCCGATATTTTGTTGTATGGCTCAACAATACTTCTCGTCTCAATGTTCCATGCAGCAGTTCCATCTGAATGCAGCAGGACGTAATGCAAAGAGTCATAGAACTGATTGGTTTCACTTATTTTTGAAAGAGATCCATCACCTTTCAAATGAACAACTACATCTCGGTTTGTAGTAGCCTCGTTATTGGAAGATCTTTCACCACCAACAATAATGACCCCGATCTCAGAATCCCCAGTAGGCCTGTTGTATCTTCTTCTATCAGGCAAACCTTCAGCACGAAAGATCATCTTGACTTCATTCAATCCATTTATGCCATTGTTATTGTTGTGTTGTTCTTCAGCAATTTGGAGCATACTTTTATACAACTCAACAAATGGGTTCATAGTATGCATCAAGTCTTGAAGCTGTCTTAAAGTGTCCAAATTCATATCAGATAAATTGGACGCTCTGTTTTGAAGCTCATTGGCCGAATCGTGAATATAAATTTGAGCAAACTTGGGTGCTACTCCATCCTCAGGGAGAGCAGATCCAATCAAATGGTAGGGACTGCCTTGGATGCGAAAGGTGTAGTTACCGGATCTCATGTTTGCAAGACTCAAATCAAGTTTTACACCCAATGAAGCAAAACTGAGAGAACTGTTGTATGATCTGATGTTCTCCTTGAACTCAATTGACTGTTGGTCTCTTCCAGTCAACAAAGAAGCTAAAACTTGTGGTGTTGCACTTAATGGTTCAAGAATAGCTGATCCGCTACAACAACATAATTGAAATTGTGGGCGAATCTTACTTGAATGTGAAGTACGCTCCTCAATCCACATAAGAGCATTGCATTTAGAGCAAACTATATTCATCTGACCTAAATCGTCTCTCTCATTCGGAATCTTAGTTGGGTCTCGAGCTGCCATATGTCTGGTGTGCTCATAAAAAGGACATCTACGACTTGTTTTGCGGCGATGAGTTGAGCTGCCACAGGAGTTACAAACGAATTGGTTGGAGATGCTTGTAGGGACTTCTTCAGCCTCGTCTTCTACGTGTTGAACCGACGTAACAATGTTAGGATTGTTGGGACAGGAATAGTGGGTGTTGAAGCGATGACCCTCTTGTCCACAGCTGACGCAAGTACGTTGGACATTAGCATCACAGTCGCGATGAGTGCGGCGTACATGGCCAGGCTTGTTACAGTGAGGACAAATTCTTTCAGTCATTTCGTTTTTTTTTTGTATTCTGTATCAAGGGGGACTAAAGTTAGACAAATAACTACACGGACTGACTATCCTCGAACCTATTTGTTTGTGCTTAAATGACTAAAACGTTAGGTGAAGCAAAAAATCAGGTCCAAAAAATATTTATTAATTATTGTGACTGCGAACAGTAACTTTTTAGAGGACACCATTATTTTAAATATCTTTTCGTCTATCTGCACTTCATTTCTATAAGCTTGCTCGAACCTTGATTTTTTTCTATTGTCTTTTCTACAATAAAATGTTACCACAAAAAAAAAAGGATTTACAGTAGTGCTTTGATTTAAGTACAATCTAACTGCCAAAAGATTGATATGAGAATGGTCAAACTGGTGAAACAATGACAGAGGATGTGTTTTCTATAACACTCCAAGCTATCTGCCTTCTCTCAAACGTTAACAAGGACTCCTTTTCCAAAATCGGCATTTTACAATCAACATTCAGAGAAATCTTAAATTAGGTTATTGTACACTTGTGCTTAATGTCATTCAAGTGAGTTAAGATACATTGAGGTCAAATGGAAACTAGAAAAAGGCGAAACATATATACCATCATCTTCGAATCCAAACGACGATCACAGCAATAACAATCAAAAATAATAATACAGTCAAATGACAAACTTTCAGGAGTGGACAGAGTAGGCTGCCGAAAAAAAAGCTTTATACTTTGCTCCATGCAATCAACGACTTGGATCCACCACTCAATCAACAAAGCATTCTTACATTTATAAGCACATTTTAGCACAGGTACTTTAGCTCACAGACTGATTTTAACCGTTAATTTTCATACTTCCAATTTACGATAAATACAGGTTCCTCTTTCATCAACAATCGCTCTGATTACATGCTCAATGATGTATCATCAAGTACATACATCACATAATTTCCATTATATTTAAAATAAGACACAGATCCTGTTCTGTGTCACCATACTCAGTTTATATTGCCATTCGATCCTTGTGCTTAATAAAACCCTCTCTTTAATCTTTTCAATTCTTCTGGCTTAACAGATAAATCTTCTTTTTTTAAATATCCAAAGTTTTATTCAGTAACTAAATATGTCCCGAAGCAACAACAACAACAACATCTTCAAGAAGACTTCTATCTCCACTCGCCGCAGTATCCCATCTGCAAGACGCGAAACTTCTGCCCCTGTTCCTGACATGACTGTCGAGAACTTTCCTCCTTTGCCTGCTCCTGCCGCACCTCGCGGTAGACTGGCTGCCACCACTATTCCTACTACCGGTGGTATGCTCTCTGGACAACTCTCTTCTAACGAAGTAGGCGAGTTCATAAAAAATGATGAGCTTTGTGCTTCATCTGCTTCCTCATCCTCAGTCGATGATAGCGAAACTCCTGTTTTGCCTTCTAACGAAGCTAAGCAGCCTGAGTCTTTTGAGGTCATTGAAACCAATGCGCCTATCGACATCAAAAAGAAATTGAACGATAGAAAGAAAGCCCTTCTTGACCAACTTGGTCACATTGCTCTTCAGATAAGTGTCGTATCTGATCTTTCTCTTTTAAAGTCTTTGCGCAAGCAACGGGCTGAGATAAAAGAACGTCTCATTGAATTAGAAGGCACATACTTTGATATGTATGGTGAAGGCGAAACCGTCAAAGCCTACAGTTCTACCCCTAACACTAGGGATGAATCATCTAACAGCTCAATTCTTATGAACCAAGGCCATATCTATCAGCCTATGAGCTTCGTTCCATCACACTTACCATTCTTTCAATGGTCAGGTTTTGTTTGTGACACCTCTCGTCGTGTCTTCAAGACACCTCATCAGTGTATTCGTGCTTTTGAGAATGTCTTTACCTCTCATTCCTTGTCTATTGAAGATAATTGGTTGAGAATCATTCATGCTACTGCTCCTAAGCAAATCATGGATTGGATCAATGAGTTTCTCGAAACCAATCCACAAGCCTCTTGGAAAGTCGTAAAAGACGCCATGTCTTTAAGATTTGGTATGAGTCCAGAGCGGGTTCGTCAATTGGCAACCGACAATTTATATCGCCTCTCTATTCGTACTAATGAGAGCATGCATCAATACGTTGAACGCTTTTGTCAGCTAACGCGCGAAGCTCAAATGACTGACGACGTCATAAAGAAGTATTACCTTCTCAAACCTATCCCTGTTGACTTACACGCAGCAGTCATTAAGACCATAAAACTGAGTGTTGATCCACACAGGGAATCATTGGAATACATGATCAAAGTCCTCTTGCTCATCGATGAGGCCAACAATGATGTTGAAATCCAAAAGAAACGGACATCTCAACGGAAGATGCAATCTTCCAAGTTATTTACCCCTCAACGCTTCTCTCCTTCCTCTCGCTTCGGCATCTCACGCAATGAAGCATCATCATCTAAGGCACCTGCGAAAGCATATTGTCATGTCCACGAGACCTCTGAACATGACATCTCAGAATGTCGGGCCTACAGCAGACGAGCAAGCCTGGTCTCTCGTCAATCTCAGCAACAGAGCAGTACTCGTAGTTGCTTTAATTGCAAAAAGCCTTGGAATCCCAAGCATAAAAGCGCTCCTTCTTCCTCTTTTGGTCCTCGACCTAAACAAACTCACAAGTCTATCGATTATGTTCCCCTTCCCTCCGACGCCGAGGATGAGAAGATGAACTCCTCTGATGATGAAGACCACAATCTTTACTTTATTGCTGCAGACTTTGGCCACAAATGTAAAGGTAAAGGCAAAGAAAAAGCCAATTGTAAGTATCCTATTCTCAATGCAGAATATTTCGCACAATAGCCAAAAGACCTATTAGCTGACAAGTTTATCTATCTTCCTCTGGTTGTAAAGAAAGTCAAGACACGGGCACTGTTCGACTCTGGTTGCTCATTCTTCTTAACCTCGCCTTCTCTGACTAAAGACTTGAATTCAGAAATAAATAAAAGTAGAAGGAATATAAAGCTTGTCAATGGCAATACGGCTAAGCGTATGGGAGCTAAACACAGAAAATTATAGGTCACATAACTTTAGAACAATTGATTCGAAATTCGAAATAGTCGATTTATTTAATGACAAACACGCCTGCATTGGTATAGACCTAATCTATTCATTGAGTATTGAAATTGCAAGCATCGCAATGAGTTGGGATGATCAGGTTGGACCATCCTTTCCTGCTATTGATCCATCTCCAGCCACTCCTAACAATGATCCATATGATACTCCTGAAGAGCGTAGCCGCATGATGGAGAGTATTGAACCATTCATCCTTGCCAACAGAAAGATCCCTGTTGCAAATCATTGTACCATACCAGGAAGTGAAAGCCGTCTTCCTTTCAAAAAGAATGCCTGAACGTCCTTACAGTCGTCAATACGAAATCAATCACTGTCATATACAGGCGGTTGAAGATCAAGTTCAAGAATGGATTAAGGGCAATGTTATTGAGGAAGCTCCTCCAAACAACCCATACAACTCTAGCCTTCTCACAGTGCTCAAACGTTCTCCTATCACTGGTGAACCAGATCCTAACAAGGTTCGTACAGTTTTGGATTGTCGTAAGGTTAATCAGAATCTCGATCCTGCTCAAATGGATAAGTTTCCTCTTCCTTTGATCAGTACTCTACATCGTCAATTGAGCAAATTTTCGCTCTTTACCACGATCGATCTCAGCGCTTGCTTCCATAGCTTTCGCATTCGTAGAAGTGATCGACCTGTTACATCCTTTACTGCACCTAATGGCAAACAATACCAATTCAAACGTGCACCTTTTGGATTACTCAACGTATCATCTGTAGTACAGCGAAGCATCACAGGCTTGTTTGCTGATTTGGATTACTGCGTCCACTATATTGATGATATTTTCGTCGCCACTGACAATGACATAGAAACGCACATCCGATGCTTACAGACTGTTATATCTCGTCTCACAGGAGTCAATCTTCGTCTCAATCATGAAAAGCTCAATCTAATGCAGAACTCTATTTTCGTATTAGGATTTCGGTTGTCTCATGAAGCTCTTACACTAGACATGCGTAAAGTCTCCAACGTGCTTTCATGGCCTGACACGGTAAAAAAATCTAAAGAGCTAAGTCATAGACTAGGTGTCATCAACTATTTTCGCGAACACGTACCTCGCATATCTACCCTGATGGCTCCCTTGAATGCATTCAAGAATCATTCCAGTATCAAAGAGGTCTGGACGGATGAGCACTCTAAAGCTATGCGTACCCTACAGAGAGTGTTAGCATGCACACCCGTACTCAGCTGTCCTAACTTAAAATACCCTCTTCGACTCGTAACTAATGCTAGTGTTTATGGCATTGGTGGTTGTCTCTATCAGGTAATTGATAAAAAGATCATCTACATCGGCTTTGTTGCACGCACTTTATCCAAGGCTGAGCGTGGTTACGGCGTCTCCAGACGTAAACTACTCGTTTTCCTTTACTGTGCATTCAAATGGAAGAAATGGCTTACTGGTTGTAAGTTCCATTATCATACTGACAACAAAGACATCATGCTTCTTCATACAAAGACAAAGATAACACCCTTTATCGAGAATTACTACAAACAAATATTCCAATTTGACTTCGACATCACTTTTGGTCCTGGTGTTCGCAACCTTCTAGCTGATCACTTATCGCGTTTGCTCTATTCCGATGAAAAGCTGACAGAGAGTGAACAAAAGAAAGAAAAAGAAGCAAACCATAAAAATGATGATCACGTAAACTCAGAAAATTCATCTGACAAAACTGACACAAACAAACATATCATTGATCAAGTCATGGCTGCTAGTCGTATCGATAAGTATAGACAGCCTCAAAGCGATGAAGAAAAATTAGAAGCCATTTCAAAATGCCACCTTGCAGGACACTATGGAATTAACAGTGTCGAGACAATGATCAAATAAGAATATGGTATGAATTGGAAACACTTGCGTGAAGATGTTACACAATACATCAAAAATTGTACAAAATGTGCTCGATTCAATTTAGCAAAACATGTATTTCATCTTCTCAAGAGTGATGCTCCTAACAACACATGGGATAAAGTCACTATGAACTTAGAAAATGTTGATGTCACAACACCTAGAGGTAACAACTACTTGTTAGTATGTGTTGATATATTTAGTGAATTCGTCATTCTACGTACAATCAAATCAAAGACAGCATTAGCTGTTGCCAAAGAACTGACTGAGATATTCTCAGTTATGAGACATTCTAAAAGTACTCCAGATTGATCGTGAATCCGAACTCTACAACGAATTGCTAAAGAGTCTGCGCCAACATATGGGCATTGAACCTGCTCTCTCATCACCTTACAATCCGGCTGGCAACTTGGAAACTCATGTCAAGACAGCCAAATCAATCATTTTGAAGATGCTGGATGGCTATAGAGAATCATGCGATCTATATGTTGAAGGCACCATGTATCTTATGAACCAACGTATATCCAGATTGCACAATCATACTCCATTTCAAGTAATGTTCAATCGTCAACCGAATGATCTCAAGAATTACGCAAAAACTCTATCCAAGATACAAATATCAGACGATATGATAGACACAGATAAGTTACAAAAAAAATCGAAAGATTCAACAACTACACAATTCCTGAAATACGGAATCAAATCATCCAAACACAGAAAAAGGATAATCAATACTTTGAAAAAAAAAACCATAGAGTATTAAAAGACCCATTTCCTATAGGAACAAAAGTGATGATCAAAAACATAGAAAGCAAACGTTGCAAGACAGATGTAAACTACGGAGGTTCACTTTATGTCCATGGGTATACAAAGAAAGGAAGTTACATCTTAACAGATCGTACAGGCTCCATCTTATCCATAAACATTCCTACTTCGCAAATCAAGCTGACTGCGAATGAAACTAACAAATCAGATGAAAACAATAATATTTACGAATTTCAAGCCGTCATTAACCATAGAGAAGTCGAACCAAACGGTATCGAATATCTAAACTACTTGGATAGGATATTCAGATGAATAAATTTGAAAAAAGCCTGGAAACTTTGATAGTCCTGAACCTATCAAGGAATACTGGAAAAGACGCAATACAAACAAACCTACCAAATCAGGTGAAACGAAGAAGACCAAAGGATCCCGTAAACTCAGGACTCCCTCCACAGAATCAAATCAATCCAAGAGATCCAAGACTACAAGCAATCTCTAAAGTACTAAGACCCTTTTTTCCCATAGTGCAACTCCGATGGTAATTTTAATAAATGCTTTCTTTCTCCATTTTTCCTTTCTTCTTTCTTTCTTTGTTTCAATTTATACCTTTCCTCTTAGCATCCGAACACTTGATATCTATATACCACATTTACCAGAAGAAAAAAAAAGATGACAGAAATTGCTATACAGTCTAACGAATTTCACTATAACGATACCAGAGATAACGAATCATGAACCCATCCCTCATGGATCTACCACGACCTTTAAATCCAACAATAGCTCTGTTGATAGTTTTGAAGACGAAGATGATGACACTGCCAGCAGCCAAGGTTCTACAGACACAGCGGCAACCGATACCATGAGAAATGAAAAAGAGTTACCCTTACTTACCACACCACCCAAACGACATAATCGTGCGCTCACTGTCACACAACAGAATGTTCAGCAACAGCAACCACAACAACAACAAGAGTCCACCTTAATGGTCAGTCCAATCAATAACCCTATGGCAGATATTAAGGACCAAATCCATGAATTCATGGAAGAAGAAGGCTCTACTCTTTCAGACTCAGACAGTTATCTGTCTAAGAGCGACGAATAAAAGTTACGACAAGACACAAACAAAATCAAAGCCATTGGTCTACTATTTCTTCTATTCATTCTTATGTATCCAATGCTTCTAATTATGATCTTCTGTTGGCGCGTTTGGCAGGAGTGGACCATGATCAGGCAGAGGCACCTGCATTAAATACACCTTTTCGAAAGATCAGAAAGTCATTTGATCGTATTCATCATGACGCCGTGACAAAAAGAGAAGATGAAGAAATTGACTGAGGTAAAAGATGAATGACTGGAGAGAAACAGTCGCTCTCATCAATTTCAAATAGAATTTTGGTCCAAAGTGATTTCTGATTTTAGTGGTGTAGCCAAATCGGAGCCCAAGATACTTTCATTTCATATCCAAAAGAGTATTCCATCTACTTTACATGGCATGATTTGGCAGCTGTTTGCCAAGAGTAAGATTATTCAATTGGAAGGGCAGTACACTCAGCTACTCAAAGAGGAAGCTGTTTATGAAAAGGCATTTGCACGCGATCTACCATAGACCACATCCAATCAACACGATTAGTTTATTGATGGTGATGGACCAGATGCTCTTTTTAATGTCATCAAGGCGTATTCTTTATATGATATTGAATTAGGCTATAGCCATGGCCTACTCTACATCAGAGGCCCTCTTTGAATGTAAGTTGAGTTTTCTCTACAATTTCGTTGAAGGCAGGTGTGTACTATGCATTTACTTCGTGAGGAGTCATGTACCATTCAGCCTTGTCAACTATCTGTGCTACCTTCTTCCATTCGTCCTTGACATTCCATTAACGAGCAGATTTCTGGTTATTGAGATAGCTTGAAGGATCAACACTGATTTCAGCATAATATTTGCCCAAAGATTCAAAAGAGCGAACATCCGGAGACATTATACTGTAAGCTTCTTTGTGTGCAATCTTCTTTTTTTTTGGACTTTTTCCAGAGCGCGAGTCTTGGTTTCACTGTCAAGCCAGTCCACAGTATTCAGTCTTTCGGATCAAGATTGCTTAATATTGTTCATAAAATCAGAGACTTGTTTTCGTTGAGGATCTCCACCAAATTCTTTTATCACAAAGTAGCATCCTAATAGTTGACCAAAAGCCCTACTTGTAGAATTGATACAAGTACGTGATCGAGAGGGAGGAGCAACAGTGCCGCTTGCAATCTTGCTATACATTGTACGATAAGATTCCCGAGTCTTCTTGTCAACGGCATTGATATGAGACATAATGAATTTGACTATGAAAAACTCTCTTATCGACTGGGTTGTGATGGCATCTGCACTAGTGGGACTGTTTGCAATCCAATCATTTAATCTTTCCATGAACCTAGGAGCTGTCATAATAATTTTTTCCGGTAAAGATGTATCATCTGGTATGAGATGGCAGAAAAACTTGATCCAATCAATAGCAGGGTACTTTTGATGAAGTTCAGTAACTGACATAGGTTGGTATAGCTCAATAGGGTTTTGTAGTTGCTCACTATGCAGAATAGAGGGTTTAAATTTCAAATAAAATAGCATGAAATCAAGGTAGTTTACTTAGGAATTGTTATCATAGCAAGCTTGATCTCAAATTCTGTAGACCTATCAACCATAGACTCAACATCCTTTTCTTTCAAAGGGCTCAAGCCGTTCTCCAATAACTTCTGACGATGCACATGAGTGAGATCGTTCACGTTTTTTTTTCGAAGAACAACAAATGTCCTTATGGCCAAACAGAATAATTCAGAAATTGTCAGGAAACGCTTTTCGTAAAGCAAAGTAGATCTATTGATATTTTCTAAACTGGTTCTGCGTCCGGGATAGGATTTGCTTTTGACCATCCGCCACCTATATCCATCACTATTTTCGATCTCTGCTTTTTTTAAAAGAAAAAAGTTTACAAGTGTACTCATAGAAATCACTGCATGGATCGATATTCAAATTCAAATCACTTGGAATCGATTTAGATGTGTTCTTGCAAGTTTGGGTAGTACATGTGTCATCTCTAGCTAGTAGTTGAGCAGAATGAGCGCTTAATGAGTTTGGTAATAAGCTGCCAATCATAAACTTGAAAAAAGGTAAAAAAAAAAAAAGTACTTCCAAAATGCGCATGCAAACAGCGTTTATATGCTCTACACGGGCCTTTTCTGACAGCAAATAATTGGAAAATACTTATCTTCTTATTTATGCTCTGTGTCATGTCACTGCTTTATGCTTGACAGTTGGATTTAATGGGTGGACGTAACTCCAAAAAGCCATTTCGGGCTTCCCTTTGCACACTTACATCTCATCCATGAGCAAATAAATAAACCTATCACTTTGATGACTGAAAGTAGAATATCTCATTTGCATTGTGTACAACTTCTAGCTCGATGCGAGGTATTTTGTCAAGCTTGCACTAATCGCTGAATTTCACTGGTTCGACGTATAATCCAGAAGCCAATTTAAGCCTCATTTTCATCAAGCCTAAGCCCAAACCAAAAGTAAAAATACAGCGCCTAGTATCTAAAGAATGAAAACTTTTGCTAGAAAAATATGGTTTAGAGGTAAATCTAACACGCACCTACAATTTTTTGCATGTTGCAGAGATATGTGTCAAAGTACCATATTCTTTGGCCAAAAGTTTATTATGTAGAAAGTGCAGACAAAAATGAAGCCTAAAGTGGCTTAAAAGCCATTTTAGGCTTCAGTTACGTCCACCCATACAATAGTCGCTTTATTTAAGAGTGTTCATACTATTTAGAAATACACTCTTATATTGAGCACACTCTCAAATTGAGTGGCATTTTAGCACTTGAAGCGACTTTTAAATCGAATGATTGTACTCTTATATCAAATACTCTTAAATCGAGCGACTACCGTTAAGCTATATTTTGAAAAAGGCATGTATATGATTACAGACAAACAAGAAACAAAAAAAAGGAAACAATTTATTTACAAACCAACTTCTGTTGAAGAAGAGGCTTTAGGTATGGTGCTATCCTTGGCTGTTGAAGCCTTGGATGCTGTTGTGACAAGACCATACAATGCCTTGACTGCTTCATATCTCAATAGTTGCCAAGGCTTGGCTTTGCTTTCCTCCTCCACACAATAATTCTTGTACAACAAGCTCAAGTTATAGAGCTTGTTCAATTTGCCTTTCAAGTCAACGAATTCAAGGTAAGTTGTAGGCAACAGAATGCGCTCAACTTCAATCATGAGGCAAATGCCTTGGTGGATTGTGCACATCCAAAGCACCATTTCCTGTCCTATTTTTTTTTGTTACTTGTTAGTTCTTCTTTCTATTCTGTTTATGCATTGTATCGCAATTACCATGGACATGAAATACCATCGAGTTCTTCAACTGGTATTTCCATAGCATATTCATGCCAAAGATACCAAGTCTGTATGTGTCGAGAGCAACACTTTCAGGACAAGACTTGGTACCTTTGATTTCACCAATGCTGTTGATGATTGTATTATTTGCTTGTACTTTCACAGCAAAGTCAGGACGGCAGTCTTTAAGAGCACTCAGCTCAGAGAAAAGGATCTTGTTACATCTAGAGAAACAACAATAAGAGCAATACAAAAAAAAAAAAGACGTTTAGCGTTCTATTATTGACTTTTTATGCATGTGAGAAAAGATGTCTTACCCGAAGATGTCATGTTTTCTTGAGAGCTTGAACAGCTGACAAAAAGAGGACACAACACCAGACTGCAAGCGCATTTCATCAACAGCTTCTTTCTCTTCAGTCATGTGTTGAAACCTATAGTCACAGGTATTTGAATGTAAGCTGTATGTTTAAACCAGATAGCATATACACTTTAACTTACATGCTTAAAAGTACTTTGACTACTCTACTTTCATCGCTGCTGCTGTTTAACTGCAATTGCAGTAACATTCTTTCCATCTCTTCATCATTATCATCATCATCGAAATCCTAAATCTTCATTAGCATATCATGTCTAAATAGAAATAAAGAAAGAAAAAATGATGTCTCACCTCAAGAGCGTCTTCAAGTTGTTTTCTTGTAGATTCGGTCATGCTCTTGACCTCTCCGAACTTTTCTTTCTTCATCTTCTTCCAGAAACCAGCAATAGACTCTTCACCGAAAGCGGCAGCAACAAGGGGACTGGTCTTCTTTCCAAGACGGAGTATTCCTTGGATGGCACTTGAAAAAAGAAAATATGTTAATAAGAATAGAGGAGCATTAAAGATGACCACATACAGCAGCTTGTCAAGATCGCAATGCATGCTTCTTGTTTGTTTAGCCTGCTTGAATTCATCTATGCAAGCTGTTCTAAAATCATTGAACTTCTTCAACATCATCTCATCATCACCATCTTCAACAGCAAGTTTCTTCTTTAATCCTTCAACTCTATATATAAAAATATAAGCCGGTGTATTTCTTGTCTTATTTCATGCTACTTACTCTTCTCTTACATTTGCTACAAAGTAGCTTCTTTTCTTGCTTGTAGGTGTCTTGGAAGTCACCTTTTGGAACAAAGCAAATTGAGCTACGATGCTTATTTACTCTTCTAAAAAAAAAAAAAAAAAAAAAATAAGAGAGTGCTGTTCTGTATGCTCAGCTCAGCTCAGCTCAAAAATTATGGCAGTCCAAAACGGCAGCCAATCAATTTGCTCATGGATCGGGGATGTTCGTCGGTGATGTTTTAGTTCTGATTGAACTCGTTTGAAAGGAACGATGATTGAGATTTAGACAAAGGATATTTTATTTTGAATTACAAAAGTGATTATGAGCGTCTTTTAGTTCTAACAATTTCTACTGCATCTACATCAGCACCAAATTTTCTTTTGATATTAAGCGGCATTTCAGCCCCGAAAAAGTACAAATCTTCGATCTTTCTTACTCGAGACATGGCAACGTAGAGTTGACCATGTGAAAGCATGTTGTCCAAGTGGATACCTACACAGTCGATGGTTGCGCTTTGTGCCTTGTGAATGGTTGTTGCAAAAGCAGGAACGATAGGAAACTGTGTCCTTGCATAGCTAGTACCAGGCACTTGGCGACTTATGCGCTGGATCCAGTAGATAGCATCATCTCCATTGGGCAGTGTCTTCTTCAGGCATATGTTTTCCTCTTCCATGTATTCAATTAGAGCAATGGTACCATTTACCCATCCACTGGGGACATGTAGGTTGTGAATGACCATGACAGGCATGTTTGGCTTCAGGAAGAGATTGTCTAGAAGTCTTGTTTCCCTCAAAGCGATTTTGGCAGTGCGCTCATTACCAACAAAAGAATCTTGTGCTTTGAACTCCATTTCTTCACCAGGGAAACCAGTGAAGTCCTTTTGATTCGCTGTAGTGACTCTCTGTCTAGTGGTGTAAAGACGCAAGCAGGAAAGAGGAAGGTCACATTTGAGAACAGTTCTCTCATTGATGAATGAGATGACTGATTCGTCAAACTGGTAGTTTCGTACTTTGTTTAGAATTTCAACAAAGCGTTCATCTTGCTGTCGGACAGGATCAGTGAGAGAAAAGCGAGGAACAGCGTTGAATAATTCAGACTCCCAGATCTTGCCTTCTTTATGCTGAATGGGTAAGAGTTGAGCAACATCTCCAAAGAAAATGGTCTTGATCCCTCCCATAATGGTGGCTCTTTGTGTAGTCTTAACTAAAGCATCGTTGATTGATTCAAAAAGTTTGGCACTGATCATTGAATATTCGTCAATAAGCAAGAGTATCTTTGGATAGAGCTTGACATATTGATCGAGAACAAGAAAGTTGGGAACAGCAGACACATTTGTCAAACCAAAAAATCTGTGCACTGTCTGACCAGCGATGTTGTGTGCAGCTACACCAGTTGGTGCCATCTTGAAAACCTATATGAATTGAACGTATCTAATTAGTTATCTGAAGTTGTTTTAAAGAGTACTCAGTTACCTTATAATCTTGTAGTCTATAGTGTCTTTCTAGCATCCTTAAGACAAACGACTTTCCTGTTCCAGCGGCTCCAGATATGATTGCAGTTGAATTGAGCTCAAGTTCAGTGATGACTTGTTCAAAGATGCTCTTTTGACTTTGATTAGCCATAGATTGCATCATGGAGAGTTCGTCGCGACAGGCATCAAGACCTCTTTCCACATCAGCAATGTCATCTAATGAATTGATGTTGACCCTTCTATGAGCTTCAATCTCGCCTTCATTCAGCAAATGTTCATAATAATCTATTTTGCTACAGTTAGTATTTCTGAGCCACTCTTACGACAGTTGAGTACGGCTAACCTTTAAATGATCCAAAGCGACTCATTTCGTCTTGATAAGTAGTGTTAAAAATGGGAAGCTTGAGCACTATCTGTTGATAGTAAAAACTTTCGCCATTCATTTCGCTTTGATTAAACGTTCTCCAGAAGAGAGGCTTGTCTTTGATGAGCTTGAATACGAGTTTACGCGAACATTGGACGTATTCTGGCAGCGGTTGGGGATAGTAAGGGCGAGTCACGTTTCTTACAGTAGTGTATCTAATGTCTTTATAAACCCTTTTGTAAAAGCTGAAGAATTGTGGCATAGTCAAGCCTTCTGCACCTTCTCGTTTTTCATAAATTTCTACATAGAAAAAGTTAGAGGTCTCGTTTGTATCTAGCTGCTTGTGAATAAAAGACATACCAACTGGGGTAAACGAATAGATCTTGTCATCTTCAGTATCCAGCTCCTTAATATCAGTTCGCAAACGCCTTGTATCTTGACCAATAAGGCTTGTACTCAAGAACAATACGTTTCTTGAATTGCTATGCTTTCTCCATCCCATCAAGTCGTAAGTTGCTTCTACTGCTCCAACGATACGAGTCGAGTAGTGCTCTCTTTCTGATACGTACGATGTTCTTTTATAATAGCCTTGATTTTGAAGCTGAATGTTTTTTAGCAAAATCTTTGCTTCGTAGTCATCTTTTGCCAGATACTTTGCAAGGTATCTAACAGCTTGAGGCCCATCGTTGTATTGAATGTCCATTGATGTACGGAAAACAGCCAAAAGGTAGGGGTTATAGTTGTTGACATAGGCATCACCAACATCACGTTTGTACGTACAACGGCTTTCAGAGTCAAGGACAGTGACAGGAGAGTAAGGTTTAGGGTAACCAAAGCGACACTTTCTTGTTGGATCACCTTTTTTGCAGTAGCTATACAATGACAGTTGATGATTAGTACCTTTGTTCTAAGAAAGCTGACATAATGAAACTTACTTGAGATTGCACTTGTGAAGTTGCAATCGATTAACCAGCCCATGCATCATAGGGTCATCATTAGTAGTACCTTCAGGGAACCAAGTATGAACAACGTTCATCTGAATCAGTTCTTGCACACTTTTTTCTGTCCAAAGCACCATATGAATGTGAGGGCTACCTCTGTCTTGAATCTCCATGACCCAGCTAAATTCCTTAATGCCCCCGATCTGAGCAGCAAATTTCTTGCAAATGTAATCAGTAAAGAACTTTTGCCATTTTCTTTTAAAGTGCAGAGTGAAGAGGACAGGATCTTCCCAGGGAAATTGGGCATCGTCTCGAAGAATATTTTTGAAGTCTTCACTCTTATCATCGCAAGTAAACGTCAAAAAAAGCTGGGGTGCACCAAGGTTCTCGAAAATGCACTGAAGATCAAGAAAGTTTTTTCTTTTGTATGCATAGGATGAACGTATTTGAGGTGGAACGGTGGAGACTATGTTTTTGTTCATCTTTCCAGTCAAAGGGTTGACGACATCGCTTTGTCTCAGGTTGTTTCGACCCTTGGTGGAGACCACAAATCTGTTAGCAGATGCAATGTTTCTCTTTTCGATCAAATCCAACATGAAGAATAAGAAGGAAGGATCTCTTGCAAATCTTCGGTCTTGAATAAGCAATCTGCTTTTTGCATAAGAAGATAAGCTTTCTTCTTTCATGGTAGCAACAGAGACACCGCCTTGATTCTCGGGCAAACCGTAGATCCCTTCTTGAGCTGAAAATTCTGGCAAATTTTGAGGCACTAATGAATAGTGGCCAGTGCAGGTGGTATAAAGGTAAGGAAAGAGGAGGGCCAACAGACTGGGGTGAGAATAGCGGATCATTTTTCCGACATTGTCTTCGCCTATAATCAAGTCCTTGAATTCGACATCAGTTGCTTGAGGATTGACATCTTCGTTTGCAAAGAGAGCGTTGTTCAACCATCCTTTTTCAATGTCTACATGCTTCTTGTTCTCAGAGATGTGGTAGTTGACCAAAGAAAAAGTTAGCTTGGGCATGTCATAGCGTGCCAACAAAGGGTGCGTTTGCTGCAAAGCTCGGTAAGCGTCTTCAACCTTCTTCTTTCTAATCATAGATGGGTCACCACGAACAAAGAACAAACTCAAAGTACCACCGTAAGCCATTTCGGCGAATTCGTAGTTGTGGGTTGTATACATAGGGCCCTTGACTTCAAAGTGACCAATTCTTCCATGACACAATGTCGATTTTCTTGTTATCTGGGACATGAGCTTGATGGGAGACAAGACCGATCTTTCTCTGTAATTGAGATCCTTTGTCTCAGGAGCAAGGTCACCTGAATTGCAAAAATGTTAGTAACAAAATATAGCAGCCATGATTTTATTGTACCTGGATACACCATTGAGAATTTAGAAAAATCTGCAGGCAACGTGTGGACATGTTCCTTGCATACCATCTTCATAGATTCATCCTCAGTATCGCTGAGTGGTTCAAGCTTCCAATCCAAGCAAGGTAAGGGAGTTTCGGTACTAATGCTTCTATAGTGCTGATCCTCGGGATAGAGCACTTTTAAACAGATGCAACAAAATCCATCAGGCTTCTTCATAACAAAGTCTTGGAAAGCCTTTACTTGTCTTTTTTGAACTGCTGTAAAGGAGGACAAGTTGTTATCGCGTACACGGAAAGTATGGAACATTATAATTTTTTATATATTGAATGAAAAGTAAGTCTAATGAATTTTAAAAACTCTTTCTTTTTATACATTTTCAAACATGACAGTTTGTCAAAATTAGGATTATGACACTTGCACTTGACATTCGAGAGGAAGCTTTTTGGTGCTTCCTTGTGGTGATCATAATTAAGATTTTTCTCACAGATAAAAAATAGGGTTTATTGTGATACAATGTATCAGAAAATAAAATTTAGCATAAACGATGAATAAAAAAAAACTTTATTTTACAAAGAAAAAAAAAAGGTGATCAATCCTGGTGCATGGACGAGTGGTGACTAGCGGTGTCAGAACGATCATCCTCGTCATTGACCGTTCTCTCAAACATGACGGAAGGCTCGAGAGGGATGTTGTCATCCAACAAGGTGTCAATCTCCAACGAAGGGTGATCCCAGTTGTCCTCCAGTCGTCGGACAACGTTGTTGTAGGTGTAATCCAACCTGAGAACACGAACGACTTGTCTGTTAGGGTTGGCCTCATTGTTGGCGCGACCAGCCATCGTTTGTCTGATGTTGACAGGATCGTAATTTCCAATTACCAACTGTCTACGAACTACAAGACCCAAATACATTAATTTACAAAGCATAAAATATCATCGTCAAATAACTTACCAAGATCGGCATACATATCGCTCAATTCAAGAGCAAATGGCTCAACAACCAGGTTTCTCTGGTTGACAACCCTAGCATCTTGAATATGCTCCCAAATGTGTTTATACACCACAAACTTCATTTTGACAAATTCCCTATTTCTAGGGAATTCCCGAGTCTTGATTCTCCTGGCAGCAGTACGAATGACATTGCCGTCATCATCGACTTGAAAGTTGGGCTTGATGTCCACCACACTCACCCTAATGTTAGCATGTGCTCTGGTGGAGTCGTCAAACGTGTAAGCCGACACATGCAAAGCGCCTATACTCGAAGTAATATGAGATGGCAATTTTGACCCAAATTTTAAATTTTGACATACCAGAGATACAATGGCGAGTGTCAATTCCTCCAAAGCGAATGAAATAGTACATGAGAGCTGGATGACTCGTATAGAGCTTTACTCTGCTTCCAGAGTCCATACAACGAGACTCCAGAGAAGCTGTTCTTCCAGTGATACGGAAGAATGGTTCACCATAGATGTTGGCGTCGGTGATTTCACAGAAGAGCATTTTGGTAAAGATTCGAGCTTAAAAAAATTGGCTTGACGGAATAGCTAGTACGCACTCTGCCATCCTTTATATAGTATGACGAGAATCAGTGATTTATAATCATAAATTAAGGATTACTTTTGTTAGGAATTGAGGATTGACTTGAGAAACGCGTTTGTTCAAAAAGTTACTGTTCCTAATGCACTTCCTTGTACTTGGGAAATTTAACCTTATACTGTCAAGACATTGTGTTTGTGTGCCTTGTCAAAACTCTTTTTGCTGTGCAACTTTTACGACCTAAAACATCTCATTCGTGAAAGCACTTTTATCGAAGATATGCTAATTCATATGTAAAGATATAAACTTTATAGCATCCAAATCGCCTTACAACTAGATCTAATTTATCTCTTAGAGCTTTCTGCAAGTACAATAATATATGTCCTTTGGTCAATTACAATAGCAAACTCCATTTTTGGTCTATACAAAAGATAGTAGTACAAAGTAGTACTCACATTATGGACTTTGCAATCCCTTGATACTTGTGTTTATTTAAGATAACCGTGGATTCATTGACAGAGACTCAATACGAAAATAAGCTATCAAACTGCATAAAAAATCTATAATGAACACAGAAGAAACCCTAACTCACTTTATTTTGTGCGACTAGAGTATAATTGTACATCCCAGTAACTAGCCAATAGTCATCTACGTTTTTACCGACTATTCTCAAAATTACTTTATATAGAAAGTAAGTGACAGATAGCTTATGCTGTTTAGACTTTCCCGTATAGATTACCTGTTTTTCGTGATACGCCATAAGCATATGTTCTCTCTTTCTCAATCTGTATATCCTCAGAAGGGACAACACTTTCTCAAAAAAGTAATACTTTATCTTGGAAAATAAAAACGGTAAATAATGGTACTGAGCCATACACATATCCGATTAGATCATAAGAGCTGTTGGGGGAATATACGTTAACGGTTGGAGTATGATATTATACAAGTGTATACTTGTTTGTACTGCTTGTAAAATTTGGGTTCTTTCTCTTTAAGAAAAATAGAAAACTGCAACCATTATTCTTGCCTGTTGCACAACTTTAGGATGTTTACATATTTAGAAAATTTACTGGGACATTATAAAGCCTGTGCTTCAACTGTTGTTTTGAACATGTTGTACATCCAACCTTTAAAGATTATTCAAGAATTTTCAAGTGATTACGCGCGCAACCAATTGTATACTTGACACTTTATTTATTGATGCATATTAGCACAAGGAGTGTTATTTAACCGGCCTGTGTCTCATTCGTACGCAAACAATTTTTTACTTGTAACACATAAGCCATCAAAGCATAAAATTTAAATCAATGCTATGCATGCCATTTTTCTCTACTTAAAAACAATTGCTACAAGTATTACTCGAAATGCAATCAGTTATACACTCTAGCTATGTTGGCGTTTTTTTCCCTCATGCAATGGAAGTCGATCATATCGAAACGAAGACCTACTTCTTACTCTATGAACCTTACAAAGCGTAAGTATGACTTGCCGTAACTTGAACGGATATAACTGGTCGTGCACGGGTACACTATTTTGATAGATGACAACGTGTACTACTTCCAGTTGGAGTTAATAACCCTTTTTGATCCAGTTACTAAGTCAAACTGAACCTTCTGTAGTAATTATAGTGTCAAAGTAATTGCAAATTTAAGTTTAGTGCAAGAAATGATTCAGGGATATGACAATGAATGGAATATTAGCAGAATGGGTGAAAAAAAGGACCCCTTGATACTACTTGTTACTGGTGTGATGAAACAGCAGCCCACCGTCAGAGCCTTTTTGGGACGAGTCGTAGAGGAAAAGTTTCATATGCAAGCACTTAGTATGACGATTATACCAGGAATTCCTTTGATACCCGAAAGATTAAAAGAAATGGTCCATCCGGAAATAGCTCCTATTCAGCTTGGAGAGGGAATAAAGGAAGGTTATTTCTATGTAAACCTGTCCATGAACCAGGACTTTACAAATGGTCCTGAATTTTACGAAGACGAAAGAGCAAGAGACGAACTTGGTAAAAGCGGAAGATTACATCAAATAAAGTCTATTTCTAATTTGTTATTTTTTACATGAAGTGGAGCAACAAGGAACCTCACAACAGCAGAGACGAAATCAAGAGGAGCGTGGTGATGAGGTTGAAATACCTGATTCTCATGACAACGACGATTCACGTGCTCAAAACCCATACTATACAGATGATGATGAGCCTTACATTCCCTCAGAGAATCCTGCGTTTGTCCGCCGAATGTCTGATTCTAGCTTAGATTCAGATTTGAGACAAGTCAATGATCAGTTAGAAGAAAGTATGACAAATGAAACGTTGCGGTTTGCAAACAACGACTTAAATCCAGTAAATGATCCAGAGGAAAGACCAAATGAAAGAAACTTTCAACTTGCGGCTAATATGGATGGTAAGTCTAAAAAATTAGTCTGACTTGATTATTATGGCTAAAAGCTACGTATTGTAGATGCAGAAAGTAGTGGATCAGAACGAACAGTTACTCAATCAAGACAAGTTTCAGCAGAAAACTCAAGAACCTTAGAGAATAATCAGCATTTGACTAATAGTCATGCTGGTGGAACGAGTGGCAACTCAGAGAATTATAGTAGTAAGTAGGAAGCCCAAAAAAATATTAGCACAATAAAACGAAAGAGTTAAAAGATAACGCAATGCATGGGTGCTAATACATACAATAGGTTTCTTAGAAACAATTATAGAAAACAGCTCAAGCAGACAATCTCGAAACGATACAACTGCAAACCTTCATAACTCATCCAACGTATTTGCCAACCATGATCCTCTCGAAGGTAGCAGTAGAGATTTCTCAGTAGACACCCTTCGGAGAGATTTGTCTTTTCGTTCTGATGTTTCATTTGCCAGCTCTGAAGCATCACTTACCAGAAACTTTAGAAACATGTTTAATATTTCCAGTAATAATGTCTCGAACCAAAACATCGAAGGTAAATAGTTTGATTCAACAACAACGTTTCTATTCATTCTAACAGTCTTTGATCGACTAGACAACGTTTCTATCTCTGTGAATACTCCTTCTTCAATTAGTGCTAATGTGTCGGGTAATAGTAACTCTACCGTACCTTCAAAACGCAGAAGAGCAAATGACAAAGTAATGTATTTTTTTTTTTCGAAAAACTGGAGGCCTTTAGAGCCATTTCTGACTAAGAACATTTAATCTATATGTGTAGGGCAAAGGAAAGGCAACATTGACAGACACTTCCAATGAAACCGTCAACCAACTTGATGATGCCGATGAAAGCAGCAGTGATGACGCTCATCCTATGCCAGAAGTGAGAGGTAGAGGAAGACCAAAACTGAGCGAACAAGAAAGAGAAAAAAGAAGATTAGAACAAAGCACAAAGCCCAAATCCTCTCGAGGTCGACCACGTAAATTACACAAGCCTACTCAAACGAAGAAAGGAGCAATTGGAAGTTCTTCAATTAATCCAAATAATAAAGATTGAGGCGAATCTCCAATAAGTTATTTTATGTAGAGAAAGAAAAACATATTAGTCTAAACAAGTGTTAATTTACAACACTGTGTTTTTTTTAAGAGAGGAAGCTGATTATCATGTTTAACATCAACAGCGTTCTTCATGATTATATTATTCGAAAATTTACATTTTCTTCCTTTAGTAAAAAGAAGTCAAAAGAATGAACTCTTTTTTGCTAGTTGAATATGTATTACTTTTTTAATCATTGAAAAAGTATCTTTACAATAACGTGAGCTAAATTGATACTCTATGTATATTGATTATAGTTGAATTGTAAAGCATCAAAATAGATGTTTGTAATAAATGTCTTGGCTTAATTTGTTGTTTTCTTACAATGATTTCATAAACCTTGACAACTATAATTTAACAGACAAAGTGTATTTTTTTCTAATGATTTCCAGATACAATTAATGCGCACAATGAATGGACTACATTTATTTGTAATTTTTTTCGTCAATGCTAACAGAATAAGCAAGAAAAATTTATACGTGATGAATAGAATATGTTCATCAGTATTGATGATGCCTGTACTAGATACATTGCGTTTCAAATATCACAGCCTTGCGCAGAATTCAAAATTATATGCATCTTATAGAATAATCTGTAGGAATATTTGTAATAAACCTATTAGGTAGAATGCATTGGGATGCTCAATGTATCCAAAGATGCCACTGTCGCATATAAATGTCTACACTTGAAGCTTGTTCTATATCAAGAAACATTCTTACACAAATCATCGACAAAATCTCATTGCGCGAACATAACACAGCTTTTAAGCAACGTCTCCAACTTTGTCTCCTAGCGAATTAAAACCAAGCTTAAATACAAAAAGTCAGCCGTTTATATGCTTTTTGAAAGTGAAGCAATGATAGAAAAACAGCGTGACCAACTGAATTTATAAGGCTTCAGTTTTTTTCCTGGAAATCATTACGTATCTTGATGTGCCTCATGTTGATCGTCAAGGTCCAATGTTATTATCATTTTCAGAGTAGAGAAGGTATAAACATGACTACTGCTCAAGTTTCCCTCCAATGAGAACTGACCAAAAATATATATAAGCGTCAACGTAGCCAATCATTATTTTTTTCAAGAATTTTTTTGTTGAAGTTTCTATATTCAGACTTATTGTGCTACCAAAATTAATCACGACTGACTGAAAAATCATACTTTTTTGACATCGTCGGTTTACTTTAAAAATCTAAAAGAAAAAACTTTCGGAGGAAAGTATACTTTTTTTCTTCATAAAATGCAATTTTGATATCTTTTTAATCTACAGTGAATTAATGGCAATTTTAGAACGACTGTATTCAATCGAAAAAAATATGTAAAAAAATAGACCTTGGTTTTTTCATCCATTATCAAGAAACTCTACATATTTAGAAGGTAGTAGTTACACCAAAATCCAAAAAAGGTGATTTTTTAAGCCCTGTTTGCAAAATAACTAATAATATGTAAAAGAAAAAAGAAAAAAGAAAAAAGAAAAAAGAAAAAAGATAAGAGAGTGCTGTTCTGTATGCTCAGCTCAGCTCAGCTCAAAAATTATGGCAGTCCAAAACGGCAGCCAATCAATTTGCTCATGGATCGGGGATGTTCGTCGGTGATGTTTTAGTTCTGATTGAACTCGTTTGAAAGGAACGATGATTGAGATTTAGACAAAGGATATTTTATTTTGAATTACAAAAGTGATTATGAGCGTCTTTTAGTTCTAACAATTTCTACTGCATCTACATCAGCACCAAATTTTCTTTTGATATTAAGCGGCATTTCAGCCCCGAAAAAGTACAAATCTTCGATCTTTCTTACTCGAGACATGGCAACGTAGAGTTGACCATGTGAAAGCATGTTGTCCAAGTGGATACCTACACAGTCGATGGTTGCGCTTTGTGCCTTGTGAATGGTTGTTGCAAAAGCAGGAACGATAGGAAACTGTGTCCTTGCATAGCTAGTACCAGGCACTTGGCGACTTATGCGCTGGATCCAGTAGATAGCATCATCTCCATTGGGCAGTGTCTTCTTCAGGCATATGTTTTCCTCTTCCATGTATTCAATTAGAGCAATGGTACCATTTACCCATCCACTGGGGACATGTAGGTTGTGAATGACCATGACAGGCATGTTTGGCTTCAGGAAGAGATTGTCTAGAAGTCTTGTTTCCCTCAAAGCGATTTTGGCAGTGCGCTCATTACCAACAAAAGAATCTTGTGCTTTGAACTCCATTTCTTCACCAGGGAAACCAGTGAAGTCCTTTTGATTCGCTGTAGTGACTCTCTGTCTAGTGGTGTAAAGACGCAAGCAGGAAAGAGGAAGGTCACATTTGAGAACAGTTCTCTCATTGATGAATGAGATGACTGATTCGTCAAACTGGTAGTTTCGTACTTTGTTTAGAATTTCAACAAAGCGTTCATCTTGCTGTCGGACAGGATCAGTGAGAGAAAAGCGAGGAACAGCGTTGAATAATTCAGACTCCCAGATCTTGCCTTCTTTATGCTGAATGGGTAAGAGTTGAGCAACATCTCCAAAGAAAATGGTCTTGATCCCTCCCATAATGGTGGCTCTTTGTGTAGTCTTAACTAAAGCATCGTTGATTGATTCAAAAAGTTTGGCACTGATCATTGAATATTCGTCAATAAGCAAGAGTATCTTTGGATAGAGCTTGACATATTGATCGAGAACAAGAAAGTTGGGAACAGCAGACACATTTGTCAAACCAAAAAATCTGTGCACTGTCTGACCAGCGATGTTGTGTGCAGCTACACCAGTTGGTGCCATCTTGAAAACCTATATGAATTGAACGTATCTAATTAGTTATCTGAAGTTGTTTTAAAGAGTACTCAGTTACCTTATAATCTTGTAGTCTATAGTGTCTTTCTAGCATCCTTAAGACAAACGACTTTCCTGTTCCAGCGGCTCCAGATATGATTGCAGTTGAATTGAGCTCAAGTTCAGTGATGACTTGTTCAAAGATGCTCTTTTGACTTTGATTAGCCATAGATTGCATCATGGAGAGTTCGTCGCGACAGGCATCAAGACCTCTTTCCACATCAGCAATGTCATCTAATGAATTGATGTTGACCCTTCTATGAGCTTCAATCTCGCCTTCATTCAGCAAATGTTCATAATAATCTATTTTGCTACAGTTAGTATTTCTGAGCCACTCTTACGACAGTTGAGTACGGCTAACCTTTAAATGATCCAAAGCGACTCATTTCGTCTTGATAAGTAGTGTTAAAAATGGGAAGCTTGAGCACTATCTGTTGATAGTAAAAACTTTCGCCATTCATTTCGCTTTGATTAAACGTTCTCCAGAAGAGAGGCTTGTCTTTGATGAGCTTGAATACGAGTTTACGCGAACATTGGACGTATTCTGGCAGCGGTTGGGGATAGTAAGGGCGAGTCACGTTTCTTACAGTAGTGTATCTAATGTCTTTATAAACCCTTTTGTAAAAGCTGAAGAATTGTGGCATAGTCAAGCCTTCTGCACCTTCTCGTTTTTCATAAATTTCTACATAGAAAAAGTTAGAGGTCTCGTTTGTATCTAGCTGCTTGTGAATAAAAGACATACCAACTGGGGTAAACGAATAGATCTTGTCATCTTCAGTATCCAGCTCCTTAATATCAGTTCGCAAACGCCTTGTATCTTGACCAATAAGGCTTGTACTCAAGAACAATACGTTTCTTGAATTGCTATGCTTTCTCCATCCCATCAAGTCGTAAGTTGCTTCTACTGCTCCAACGATACGAGTCGAGTAGTGCTCTCTTTCTGATACGTACGATGTTCTTTTATAATAGCCTTGATTTTGAAGCTGAATGTTTTTTAGCAAAATCTTTGCTTCGTAGTCATCTTTTGCCAGATACTTTGCAAGGTATCTAACAGCTTGAGGCCCATCGTTGTATTGAATGTCCATTGATGTACGGAAAACAGCCAAAAGGTAGGGGTTATAGTTGTTGACATAGGCATCACCAACATCACGTTTGTACGTACAACGGCTTTCAGAGTCAAGGACAGTGACAGGAGAGTAAGGTTTAGGGTAACCAAAGCGACACTTTCTTGTTGGATCACCTTTTTTGCAGTAGCTATACAATGACAGTTGATGATTAGTACCTTTGTTCTAAGAAAGCTGACATAATGAAACTTACTTGAGATTGCACTTGTGAAGTTGCAATCGATTAACCAGCCCATGCATCATAGGGTCATCATTAGTAGTACCTTCAGGGAACCAAGTATGAACAACGTTCATCTGAATCAGTTCTTGCACACTTTTTTCTGTCCAAAGCACCATATGAATGTGAGGGCTACCTCTGTCTTGAATCTCCATGACCCAGCTAAATTCCTTAATGCCCCCGATCTGAGCAGCAAATTTCTTGCAAATGTAATCAGTAAAGAACTTTTGCCATTTTCTTTTAAAGTGCAGAGTGAAGAGGACAGGATCTTCCCAGGGAAATTGGGCATCGTCTCGAAGAATATTTTTGAAGTCTTCACTCTTATCATCGCAAGTAAACGTCAAAAAAAGCTGGGGTGCACCAAGGTTCTCGAAAATGCACTGAAGATCAAGAAAGTTTTTTCTTTTGTATGCATAGGATGAACGTATTTGAGGTGGAACGGTGGAGACTATGTTTTTGTTCATCTTTCCAGTCAAAGGGTTGACGACATCGCTTTGTCTCAGGTTGTTTCGACCCTTGGTGGAGACCACAAATCTGTTAGCAGATGCAATGTTTCTCTTTTCGATCAAATCCAACATGAAGAATAAGAAGGAAGGATCTCTTGCAAATCTTCGGTCTTGAATAAGCAATCTGCTTTTTGCATAAGAAGATAAGCTTTCTTCTTTCATGGTAGCAACAGAGACACCGCCTTGATTCTCGGGCAAACCGTAGATCCCTTCTTGAGCTGAAAATTCTGGCAAATTTTGAGGCACTAATGAATAGTGGCCAGTGCAGGTGGTATAAAGGTAAGGAAAGAGGAGGGCCAACAGACTGGGGTGAGAATAGCGGATCATTTTTCCGACATTGTCTTCGCCTATAATCAAGTCCTTGAATTCGACATCAGTTGCTTGAGGATTGACATCTTCGTTTGCAAAGAGAGCGTTGTTCAACCATCCTTTTTCAATGTCTACATGCTTCTTGTTCTCAGAGATGTGGTAGTTGACCAAAGAAAAAGTTAGCTTGGGCATGTCATAGCGTGCCAACAAAGGGTGCGTTTGCTGCAAAGCTCGGTAAGCGTCTTCAACCTTCTTCTTTCTAATCATAGATGGGTCACCACGAACAAAGAACAAACTCAAAGTACCACCGTAAGCCATTTCGGCGAATTCGTAGTTGTGGGTTGTATACATAGGGCCCTTGACTTCAAAGTGACCAATTCTTCCATGACACAATGTCGATTTTCTTGTTATCTGGGACATGAGCTTGATGGGAGACAAGACCGATCTTTCTCTGTAATTGAGATCCTTTGTCTCAGGAGCAAGGTCACCTGAATTGCAAAAATGTTAGTAACAAAATATAGCAGCCATGATTTTATTGTACCTGGATACACCATTGAGAATTTAGAAAAATCTGCAGGCAACGTGTGGACATGTTCCTTGCATACCATCTTCATAGATTCATCCTCAGTATCGCTGAGTGGTTCAAGCTTCCAATCCAAGCAAGGTAAGGGAGTTTCGGTACTAATGCTTCTATAGTGCTGATCCTCGGGATAGAGCACTTTTAAACAGATGCAACAAAATCCATCAGGCTTCTTCATAACAAAGTCTTGGAAAGCCTTTACTTGTCTTTTTTGAACTGCTGTAAAGGAGGACAAGTTGTTATCGCGTACACGGAAAGTATGGAACATTATAATTTTTTATATATTGAATGAAAAGTAAGTCTAATGAATTTTAAAAACTCTTTCTTTTTATACATTTTCAAACATGACAGTTTGTCAAAATTAGGATTATGACACTTGCACTTGACATTCGAGAGGAAGCTTTTTGGTGCTTCCTTGTGGTGATCATAATTAAGATTTTTCTCACAGATAAAAAATAGGGTTTATTGTGATACAATGTATCAGAAAATAAAATTTAGCATAAACGATGAATAAAAAAAAACTTTATTTTACAAAGAAAAAAAAAAGGTGATCAATCCTGGTGCATGGACGAGTGGTGACTAGCGGTGTCAGAACGATCATCCTCGTCATTGACCGTTCTCTCAAACATGACGGAAGGCTCGAGAGGGATGTTGTCATCCAACAAGGTGTCAATCTCCAACGAAGGGTGATCCCAGTTGTCCTCCAGTCGTCGGACAACGTTGTTGTAGGTGTAATCCAACCTGAGAACACGAACGACTTGTCTGTTAGGGTTGGCCTCATTGTTGGCGCGACCAGCCATCGTTTGTCTGATGTTGACAGGATCGTAATTTCCAATTACCAACTGTCTACGAACTACAAGACCCAAATACATTAATTTACAAAGCATAAAATATCATCGTCAAATAACTTACCAAGATCGGCATACATATCGCTCAATTCAAGAGCAAATGGCTCAACAACCAGGTTTCTCTGGTTGACAACCCTAGCATCTTGAATATGCTCCCAAATGTGTTTATACACCACAAACTTCATTTTGACAAATTCCCTATTTCTAGGGAATTCCCGAGTCTTGATTCTCCTGGCAGCAGTACGAATGACATTGCCGTCATCATCGACTTGAAAGTTGGGCTTGATGTCCACCACACTCACCCTAATGTTAGCATGTGCTCTGGTGGAGTCGTCAAACGTGTAAGCCGACACATGCAAAGCGCCTATACTCGAAGTAATATGAGATGGCAATTTTGACCCAAATTTTAAATTTTGACATACCAGAGATACAATGGCGAGTGTCAATTCCTCCAAAGCGAATGAAATAGTACATGAGAGCTGGATGACTCGTATAGAGCTTTACTCTGCTTCCAGAGTCCATACAACGAGACTCCAGAGAAGCTGTTCTTCCAGTGATACGGAAGAATGGTTCACCATAGATGTTGGCGTCGGTGATTTCACAGAAGAGCATTTTGGTAAAGATTCGAGCTTAAAAAAATTGGCTTGACGGAATAGCTAGTACGCACTCTGCCATCCTTTATATAGTATGACGAGAATCAGTGATTTATAATCATAAATTAAGGATTACTTTTGTTAGGAATTGAGGATTGACTTGAGAAACGCGTTTGTTCAAAAAGTTACTGTTCCTAATGCACTTCCTTGTACTTGGGAAATTTAACCTTATACTGTCAAGACATTGTGTTTGTGTGCCTTGTCAAAACTCTTTTTGCTGTGCAACTTTTACGACCTAAAACATCTCATTCGTGAAAGCACTTTTATCGAAGATATGCTAATTCATATGTAAAGATATAAACTTTATAGCATCCAAATCGCCTTACAACTAGATCTAATTTATCTCTTAGAGCTTTCTGCAAGTACAATAATATATGTCCTTTGGTCAATTACAATAGCAAACTCCATTTTTGGTCTATACAAAAGATAGTAGTACAAAGTAGTACTCACATTATGGACTTTGCAATCCCTTGATACTTGTGTTTATTTAAGATAACCGTGGATTCATTGACAGAGACTCAATACGAAAATAAGCTATCAAACTGCATAAAAAATCTATAATGAACACAGAAGAAACCCTAACTCACTTTATTTTGTGCGACTAGAGTATAATTGTACATCCCAGTAACTAGCCAATAGTCATCTACGTTTTTACCGACTATTCTCAAAATTACTTTATATAGAAAGTAAGTGACAGATAGCTTATGCTGTTTAGACTTTCCCGTATAGATTACCTGTTTTTCGTGATACGCCATAAGCATATGTTCTCTCTTTCTCAATCTGTATATCCTCAGAAGGGACAACACTTTCTCAAAAAAGTAATACTTTATCTTGGAAAATAAAAACGGTAAATAATGGTACTGAGCCATACACATATCCGATTAGATCATAAGAGCTGTTGGGGGAATATACGTTAACGGTTGGAGTATGATATTATACAAGTGTATACTTGTTTGTACTGCTTGTAAAATTTGGGTTCTTTCTCTTTAAGAAAAATAGAAAACTGCAACCATTATTCTTGCCTGTTGCACAACTTTAGGATGTTTACATATTTAGAAAATTTACTGGGACATTATAAAGCCTGTGCTTCAACTGTTGTTTTGAACATGTTGTACATCCAACCTTTAAAGATTATTCAAGAATTTTCAAGTGATTACGCGCGCAACCAATTGTATACTTGACACTTTATTTATTGATGCATATTAGCACAAGGAGTGTTATTTAACCGGCCTGTGTCTCATTCGTACGCAAACAATTTTTTACTTGTAACACATAAGCCATCAAAGCATAAAATTTAAATCAATGCTATGCATGCCATTTTTCTCTACTTAAAAACAATTGCTACAAGTATTACTCGAAATGCAATCAGTTATACACTCTAGCTATGTTGGCGTTTTTTTCCCTCATGCAATGGAAGTCGATCATATCGAAACGAAGACCTACTTCTTACTCTATGAACCTTACAAAGCGTAAGTATGACTTGCCGTAACTTGAACGGATATAACTGGTCGTGCACGGGTACACTATTTTGATAGATGACAACGTGTACTACTTCCAGTTGGAGTTAATAACCCTTTTTGATCCAGTTACTAAGTCAAACTGAACCTTCTGTAGTAATTATAGTGTCAAAGTAATTGCAAATTTAAGTTTAGTGCAAGAAATGATTCAGGGATATGACAATGAATGGAATATTAGCAGAATGGGTGAAAAAAAGGACCCCTTGATACTACTTGTTACTGGTGTGATGAAACAGCAGCCCACCGTCAGAGCCTTTTTGGGACGAGTCGTAGAGGAAAAGTTTCATATGCAAGCACTTAGTATGACGATTATACCAGGAATTCCTTTGATACCCGAAAGATTAAAAGAAATGGTCCATCCGGAAATAGCTCCTATTCAGCTTGGAGAGGGAATAAAGGAAGGTTATTTCTATGTAAACCTGTCCATGAACCAGGACTTTACAAATGGTCCTGAATTTTACGAAGACGAAAGAGCAAGAGACGAACTTGGTAAAAGCGGAAGATTACATCAAATAAAGTCTATTTCTAATTTGTTATTTTTTACATGAAGTGGAGCAACAAGGAACCTCACAACAGCAGAGACGAAATCAAGAGGAGCGTGGTGATGAGGTTGAAATACCTGATTCTCATGACAACGACGATTCACGTGCTCAAAACCCATACTATACAGATGATGATGAGCCTTACATTCCCTCAGAGAATCCTGCGTTTGTCCGCCGAATGTCTGATTCTAGCTTAGATTCAGATTTGAGACAAGTCAATGATCAGTTAGAAGAAAGTATGACAAATGAAACGTTGCGGTTTGCAAACAACGACTTAAATCCAGTAAATGATCCAGAGGAAAGACCAAATGAAAGAAACTTTCAACTTGCGGCTAATATGGATGGTAAGTCTAAAAAATTAGTCTGACTTGATTATTATGGCTAAAAGCTACGTATTGTAGATGCAGAAAGTAGTGGATCAGAACGAACAGTTACTCAATCAAGACAAGTTTCAGCAGAAAACTCAAGAACCTTAGAGAATAATCAGCATTTGACTAATAGTCATGCTGGTGGAACGAGTGGCAACTCAGAGAATTATAGTAGTAAGTAGGAAGCCCAAAAAAATATTAGCACAATAAAACGAAAGAGTTAAAAGATAACGCAATGCATGGGTGCTAATACATACAATAGGTTTCTTAGAAACAATTATAGAAAACAGCTCAAGCAGACAATCTCGAAACGATACAACTGCAAACCTTCATAACTCATCCAACGTATTTGCCAACCATGATCCTCTCGAAGGTAGCAGTAGAGATTTCTCAGTAGACACCCTTCGGAGAGATTTGTCTTTTCGTTCTGATGTTTCATTTGCCAGCTCTGAAGCATCACTTACCAGAAACTTTAGAAACATGTTTAATATTTCCAGTAATAATGTCTCGAACCAAAACATCGAAGGTAAATAGTTTGATTCAACAACAACGTTTCTATTCATTCTAACAGTCTTTGATCGACTAGACAACGTTTCTATCTCTGTGAATACTCCTTCTTCAATTAGTGCTAATGTGTCGGGTAATAGTAACTCTACCGTACCTTCAAAACGCAGAAGAGCAAATGACAAAGTAATGTATTTTTTTTTTCGAAAAACTGGAGGCCTTTAGAGGTAAGTCTCTATTTCCAGGTAGATATACTTTCTAATTCCGCTAATGTGACGGTTAATACTCCCTCAATAAACTTTTCTAAAAACCTTCGATTTCAAATCGAAATTGCACTTTTTACGCGATTATCATAATGTCTGCTATTAACAACGAAATCATCTATTCTTTAGAGAACATTCACAATGCCCTTTCTCCCGGTACAATCTCCGGTGTTTATGCGTTGACTCGCTCTATTAAGGTCAAGGCCTCAGACTGGCAAGAGTGCCTTGAAGAAATCAGCGAATTGTGCGCTATGAAATGGGTCGTTTTTAGCTCAAACAAGCAGCCCACCAACATGGATGCTCAAGAAGCTCTTCAAAAGAAGATCAGAATGAGATATTCTGCCAAGTTTATATGCCATCGTAGTGGCAGTTATGCTTCCGTTGCCCGTGATGAAGGCAGGCCCACCCAAAAGAAATCGAAGAAGGCTGGATGTACTGCTTCTCTTAGCATTAAGTGCTATTTTAAGGAACCCGAGGTATATCACTTCATTCCTGTTGCTCAGGAACACACTTTCCATGTTCCTGGTGATCAAGCCGATGATCTTCGTTGTCTTCCCCTCTCAAGAAGATACCTCTTGAAGATCCAAAATGAACTAGAACACAGCTCCAAATCTGCTCGCCAAATTCGAATCGATCTTCTTCGTGAAATGGACAATTACGGTAACAGGAGCGAACGAAGAGTAAACTATCACGACGTTTGGAACTTGATGAACAAGGTAATGTTTTTGAATTTTATTTTGAGAGATTGTCTAATTACATTTATTGGTTACATCATAGCTCAACGAACGTCAATATCAATTGGATAGTGATCATTTAGTTTCGTTCAAGATGTGGTTACAAATCAAGCTTCCTGAAAAAAACTTTTTGATTTTCACTGCTGACCTTTGTACCTACAGCGGCAATGCCAATCTTTTTGGTCTCGGTTTCTCTTCTCCTTTGCAGCAGACCAAAATGAGAAATGCCATCTCTTTCTGTTTGGATGCAACTCATGATGTGTCCCAAGGTGTTGATGTTATCATGTACACCTTGTTGATTCGTGACGAAGAGATTTGTCGTGGTTGGCCCGTTGGATACATGATGACTAACGATCATTCAGTAGCTCCTATTGTACAATGGCTTCAATTTTTGAAGTCATCCAATGTGTTAGTTGATCCTCAGCAATTCACCATTGACTGTTGCAAGGCCGAGGTTAGTGCTATTAGGACAACCTTCCCTGACGCCAGCATTCAATACTGTGTTTTTCACGTTATGCAAGCATGGGGTAGAAAAATCGACGTCGTTTGCAAAGCTCCTAGTGGCATTCCTGCCGAGAACAAGCTTGTTCGATCCGCCATACGTCGTGCTCTTTCGCAGATAATTTACGAAAATGATTTGGATATATTTAAGCAAAAAATTAATCAATTCGTTGTAGATTACACTGCTCACCGTGAATTAATTGATTATCTCAAAAGAAATTGGTTTCACGAAGAAGTTATGAAGGTATGGAGTAGAGCCTATCATGAAAATCAGTTTTCACATATGCTCACTAACAACTATATTGAATCGTGGCATAACCAATTGAAAACTGTCTTTCTTCGGAGGGAAAGAAACAAGAGGTTGGACAAACTTGTGTTTGTTCTCGTTGAAGATGTGGAGTACTTCTTGCGACAAGAATCTGATCGGATTCTAAGCAATAATGGTGCGATGACCAAGTACCAGAAGATGCAGAGGGTCAGAGAGATGGAGGCAGAGAAGTTAACTGCCGATGAAGTCTCGGCCATGATTAGTCGCTCTTCTGGACTTTCCGAAGATAAATGCGGTGAGTGGCAAGTTTCGTCTTTTTCCGAGGAAGAAGTGGTATATGATGTTGTTGTCAATGGTGATCTTCTTGTTGTTTCTTGTTCTTGTTTGGATTTCGAGCATCGACGTAGACCTTGCAAGCACATGTACCTGCTTGCTCGTTTTCTTTCTTTGAAAGTTTACCTTCCTTCCGGTTTTTTACCTGCTGTTGAAGACACTCTTCCTGCTGGCGTGAGCGATGAAGTTCAACAAGAAACAAGAAACATTGTGAAGATCAAGACTGAACGATGTGTACAAATCGAAAGAACTCTGCATCACTTCAACACTGACTTGGGTAGGATGTCTAACTATGCAACAGACGCAGACATTAGCATCGTGCTCAAGTCATATGAAAATGCGCTTGCAGCCATTCAGCAACTTAAAGATAAGTATGCCAACAACCTACGTACCTCAGATACACAACGTTAGACTTTTTTTTTTTACTTTAATTTATTTTACTTTGATTTTTTTATTTCATTTTCGCCATTTTTCTTTAATTTTTTCGATTTTATGCTTTAAAAATTGGTCAAAATTGCTTCAAAAATAAACATGAAATCTACCTTAAAAAAGCCACATTAGCGGAATTAGAAAGTATATCTACCTGGAAATATAAACGTACCTTTAGAGCCATTTCTGACTAAGAACATTTAATCTATATGTGTAGGGCAAAGGAAAGGCAACATTGACAGACACTTCCAATGAAACCGTCAACCAACTTGATGATGCCGATGAAAGCAGCAGTGATGACGCTCATCCTATGCCAGAAGTGAGAGGTAGAGGAAGACCAAAACTGAGCGAACAAGAAAGAGAAAAAAGAAGATTAGAACAAAGCACAAAGCCCAAATCCTCTCGAGGTCGACCACGTAAATTACACAAGCCTACTCAAACGAAGAAAGGAGCAATTGGAAGTTCTTCAATTAATCCAAATAATAAAGATTGAGGCGAATCTCCAATAAGTTATTTTATGTAGAGAAAGAAAAACATATTAGTCTAAACAAGTGTTAATTTACAACACTGTGTTTTTTTTAAGAGAGGAAGCTGATTATCATGTTTAACATCAACAGCGTTCTTCATGATTATATTATTCGAAAATTTACATTTTCTTCCTTTAGTAAAAAGAAGTCAAAAGAATGAACTCTTTTTTGCTAGTTGAATATGTATTACTTTTTTAATCATTGAAAAAGTATCTTTACAATAACGTGAGCTAAATTGATACTCTATGTATATTGATTATAGTTGAATTGTAAAGCATCAAAATAGATGTTTGTAATAAATGTCTTGGCTTAATTTGTTGTTTTCTTACAATGATTTCATAAACCTTGACAACTATAATTTAACAGACAAAGTGTATTTTTTTCTAATGATTTCCAGATACAATTAATGCGCACAATGAATGGACTACATTTATTTGTAATTTTTTTCGTCAATGCTAACAGAATAAGCAAGAAAAATTTATACGTGATGAATAGAATATGTTCATCAGTATTGATGATGCCTGTACTAGATACATTGCGTTTCAAATATCACAGCCTTGCGCAGAATTCAAAATTATATGCATCTTATAGAATAATCTGTAGGAATATTTGTAATAAACCTATTAGGTAGAATGCATTGGGATGCTCAATGTATCCAAAGATGCCACTGTCGCATATAAATGTCTACACTTGAAGCTTGTTCTATATCAAGAAACATTCTTACACAAATCATCGACAAAATCTCATTGCGCGAACATAACACAGCTTTTAAGCAACGTCTCCAACTTTGTCTCCTAGCGAATTAAAACCAAGCTTAAATACAAAAAGTCAGCCGTTTATATGCTTTTTGAAAGTGAAGCAATGATAGAAAAACAGCGTGACCAACTGAATTTATAAGGCTTCAGTTTTTTTCCTGGAAATCATTACGTATCTTGATGTGCCTCATGTTGATCGTCAAGGTCCAATGTTATTATCATTTTCAGAGTAGAGAAGGTATAAACATGACTACTGCTCAAGTTTCCCTCCAATGAGAACTGACCAAAAATATATATAAGCGTCAACGTAGCCAATCATTATTTTTTTCAAGAATTTTTTTGTTGAAGTTTCTATATTCAGACTTATTGTGCTACCAAAATTAATCACGACTGACTGAAAAATCATACTTTTTTGACATCGTCGGTTTACTTTAAAAATCTAAAAGAAAAAACTTTCGGAGGAAAGTATACTTTTTTTCTTCATAAAATGCAATTTTGATATCTTTTTAATCTACAGTGAATTAATGGCAATTTTAGAACGACTGTATTCAATCGAAAAAAATATGTAAAAAAATAGACCTTGGTTTTTTCATCCATTATCAAGAAACTCTACATATTTAGAAGGTAGTAGTTACACCAAAATCCAAAAAAGGTGATTTTTTAAGCCCTGTTTGCAAAATAACTAATAATATGTAAAATACAAAATAGAACTCAGATCCATTTTTTGATTTTCTAGAACTACGTAACATAAATTCCGGCCAATTACGTCGACAGGAAATTTCCACCAGCTTCAGTCACAAATCCACCAGGGTATTCTATCCACCTTTTATTTTATTTTCTATTCTCCCTTATTCTCCTTTTCAGACAAAAGCTTGCGACTACTGGAAGCCTGGAAAACTTCTGGTAGATACGAAACAGATACATATATAGAAGTCTGGTCAATTTCTAAAAGAGCTTGCAACACTTGAAGCGTAGCGAACTTCTTGTGAAAACAGATAATATGATATAGAAGCCTGGCAAACTTCTAAAAAAAAAAGGCTGTCCATCTAGTTCGAGGATCTCTGGGTGACGATCTGGACTCTAGTTCTATATGGCGGTCAAGATAAAGCAAGCAACTGTTGGAAGCGTGGCGAACTTCTAGCAGCAATGAAAAGAGAAAGGCTGTCCTTTTAGTTTGAGAATCTCTGGATGACGATCTGGACTCTTGTTCTATTTGGCGGTCAAAAGCAAGCAAGCAAGCAACTGTTGAAAGCGTGACGAACTTTTGACAGGTATCAACGGAATACAATAGAAGCATGGTGCACTTCTAAAAAAAAACAGGGCTTGCGACTGTTGGAAGCGTGACGAACTTCTGGCAGATATATAGAAGCGTGGTTAACTTCTATGAAAAAAACAAAAGGAGTTTAGTATAGCTCTCGATCTCAAGGGATCTGAGGTCTTGAAGCTACATCATGAAAATCTTTGAAGCGTCATGAACTTCTTGGGTTGGATGATGAGGATTTTTGAAGAACCAAGGACTTCAATAATTCCAAGAGAAAAGGAGATAACCACTAAAAGCGTAGCGAACTTTTAGTCGCCATAGGGTCTTGGCCATCGGCAGGTCTTGATTCCAAGGGAACATCTGAAAGCGTGGCAAACTTTTAGAAGCTATATGGTCTTGACTATCGGTTAGTCTTGATTCAGAGGGAACGTCTGAAAGCATGGCGAACTTTTAGAAGCTACTAGCTACTATTGAAGTAAGAGAACAGGACGTGTGCTTACGTATCTCTGTATCAAGTGTATGCATGTGTGTGCGCATGTGTGCGTTTGTGTAAGGGGATTGTTTGGATATGGCCTCTATTTTTCTTTGGTAGTCTTTTTATTTTTTTTTGGTGAACTGTTTTATCCCCCCCTCATTTTCGCATCACTTACTTCTGTACTTGTCTTTTGTACTTGTATGGAGCTGTTTGTGGTCGAAGGAGGATATCTACTTTTCTATCATATTATGTATCAGTTATAGGAGTTTTTTGGGCTCTTTTTTTACCTACTCTACTCTGCTTTTGTTCTTTTAGGGCATCTGAAGAGAGGGAGAAAAAAAAAAGGTCAAGTCGTTGTCACTGATTAGGTCAATCTTGTCTTAGGATGTGTTTAATGGCGAAATGGGATTTGAATGCTTGTATTGGCTGTGCTACTTTGCAAATAAGAAAAGAAGGTTTTGTATATGTATGTATGTGTTCTTTTGCGCGTATGTATGTATATTATTACTAACTGAAGATGACAGAGTAGGTTACCGACTGCTACCATCTGTCCAGTCTAGGCACTAAACACTTTCGGTTGGGAGTTATGTCTGTCTAAGGCATCGCGAGCATTTGCATTGACCGTGCAACTTTGTAAGTGTTTTTTTTTCTCTGGACACCAACAGGGATGGGGTAGAAAGCTGATCGCTGCTTCCGTCTTGTCCGCGCACAACAACCCAGGATCAGAAGTTATGTCTGTCCAAGGCATCGCTAGCATTCACACATGGAAATGGGTACTGCACCTTGCTTCAGTTGTTTGCGACATACAAAAAAAACAAAAAGTATAGAACTGATATAGATTCAGCAATACCCTCGGCCGATAAGTAGTCTTTTCGTAAGATGAACATCGTGAGCTGTTGTGTTGTGTACTATGCTCTCTTCATTTTCTTTTTCTCTGGATTATGTTGAAAGCGGTGTCCCGGTTCTTCCTGAAAAACTAGGCTTCGTAAGCTTTCTGAGCTTATGATGGGGGTCTCTTCTTCGGAAAGGACGCGTCCTTGATTGGGTTGTTATCTGGTTGATTCTTCCTGTGGGTAATATGCTGGTTTTTTTATTCTGTTTATTTCTCTTTTCTGACACTGGACACCAAAAGAGATGGAGTGGAAAGCTGATCGCCGCTTCCGTCTTGTCCGCCAACTTTGTAGGATTAGAAGTTGTGTCTGTCCAAGGCATCGCGAACACACACACACACACATATATATATATATGTGTGTCTATCTATATTTGCGCTTATGTATATTCACACACCTATATATGGACTTGAATCGTGTATGACTGCCTCTCTAGCTTTTCGTGCACTTTTCTTTAGTTTTACATATATATGTATATATGCGCTTATATTTATGGATGCTATATTTATAACAATGAAAATGAAAATGAAAATGAAGGTGGAAATGAAGGTGGAAATGAAGGTGGAAGTAATAGGAGACGAGCAATGAACAATTTGCGTCAGCTTCTTTTGCTTTTACAGAATGTAGTGCAAGACATTGCTTCCCTTGTCATGGAGAAATGAAACGAAACGAAACGAAACGAAACGAAATGACATGACATGATGTGCTCTGAGAAGGAGATCTGCTGAACGATTGATTAGTTGGATGGTTCATGTATTCAATATCTGATATACAGAGGCAATAGCACCAGTAACAGCACCAGTAACAGCACCAGTAACAGCATCACCAGCAATAAACAGCTTCGTTTCGTCCAAAATCAAATTGGATCAAGTTGAAGGGAGAGAGAGAAGAAAAGATGGAAGGATTTAAAAAAATGAGACAAAGACAAGGAGACAAAGACAAGGAGACAAAGCAAGGACATGCATAGATACACAAGAAAGAAAGTTGAATGAGAAGATAGAAAAGGCCCAAAAAACGCAAAGTGAGGAACAAATAGCTTTGGTTATACTAAAAAAAAAATAAAAGACAAAGCGAAAAATAAACAGGTTGGAAATGGCTAGTTTTGCCATTTAGGTATGGACAAGTGTATGAAGTGAGGATGAAACTGGTTACTTGTGATTTGGAACAGCAGGCGAGAGTAAGTCTGCTTAGGAGAAGATCAAAGATGTCTGAGACGTCGAGTGGGATGACAGTAGTAGCAATGATCAAAGTGCTTGTGAAAAAAAAGAGGAAAAGACAGATGGATCCTGTCGCTACATTCTTTGTGCAAGGAAGAAAAGGTGGAGATAGAGGTGGCGAAATTGACGTTGTTGTATGACTCTAAAATAGTGGATACTTAGGTATCCTATGCGTATACCTCTTTTCACGGATCAAAATGCGCACCATAAAGGTCTTTTGTGTTCTGGAGAGGTTATGTTTATTGATATGGATCAATCAAACAGAAAAGCACATATTCTTCATACAACTCAAGCCTTTCGTTCTTGCCGTATTCATAGAGCTAACTAACTCTTGACAGCTGTCTTTTCTTTTCTTTTCTTTTCTTTAACTTTTCTTTTTCTTTTCTTTTTCTTTTTCTTTTTCTTTTGTTTACATCCATACCTCACGATCGATTTGAACTGGTCCGTGTTATCTTTATTTTCTTCTTCTTTTTCTTTTCTTCCCTATAGAATCGTATTGAAGATACTTATAACCACGATATGCAGCCGAACAAAAACAATACGAGTAGTTGCTGTTCTTGAAGCTTCACATGTTCTCTCGATAATAGTGTGTCGTCTGTGTACTGCATCACGTTGAGGCCAGACTTTTCTGATTGTCAAGAAGAGAAGAAGAGAAGAAGAGCCTTTCGAAAATTCAAGAGGAATTTGGCTGGCGTCAAAAACCAAAGCTTTTATTCATTTTCTCCTTTTGTTCTGTTGTTCGAATCCGAATCCGAATCCGATCCGTTACTGCTTTTGCCATCTCTGGTATGTGTCTGGGATTATCAAGCCTTCACTCTAAATCAAGTCAAAAGCCAGGCCATGCCAATGCATGCTAATCCAACATACGTTGGATATTATCGGTTACTTTGAACAAGAAGAGGGAAAAAGACTACTTTCCATTCACTTGGTGCTCCATTGTCTCATTGTCGAGAAATGTCCACTCTTATATTGAGCATACTCTTAGATCAAATACCCTTAGATCAAACACCCTTAGATCGAGCGACTACTGTAGCTGTCGGAATGATCTCTGCCAGCATAAGCTGCAGTCATCTTGACAGAAACGTAAGCATTCAGTCTTTGGCATTTCACCTGCTTATTCAACCATAGCCTCTCTTATGACCATAACTCTCTTGGGTCTCTCCTTTCATTTTTTTTTCACCTCTACTTTTTCTCAATTATCACTGCAGATTCACTTTCTTTTAGCTGCAATCTTCATCTAGACTTCTCTTTTTTTTTCCCCCTTAGCTTTGTTTTGTTGCAAAAATGCATAAATTCTTTGTTTCCTTTTATTGTGTCTTTTTTGGATCTATCTCTCGCATTTCTATCCCTTTCCTTGTCTCTTTATTTCCTCTCTCGCTTTTGTCTTCTGACTTACTGTGTGAGCCCCGTCAAGATGATCTGATGCAAGTCCTCTTCTCCAATCATTACTGATCCATTTTGCATAACATCTTCAGCTAAATGATATCTTCATGCTACATCTACAACTGATCTACAATCGTTTTTTTTGTGTGTGTTTTTGGCGCAAATACAGATACATCTCCAACAGTAGTGTTTCCTCAGGCTATCAGCATACCAGTCCAGCCAAGTCTACTTTAGTCCATTTGTTTGCATCTTCTCTCTAGTTCCATCTCTCACTTTGCTTCTCTGTCTCTTTTCTTGTCTCTTCTCTTATCTCATTGTCTACCCTCTGTCTGTACTTTACTGGCTTTTCTTCTACAGATAGTCAACCACCAGCCTCTATCGCTGACAATCGCTGACAATCGCTGGCAATCGCTGACAATTCAAACTTCAACACTCAACATCCAATCTGTCATTGCATCTTAGCCTTCTCGTTAGATCCCTTGTATCTATAGCACTTTGAGCGTATTCTCGTATTCAACTATTCGCGTATATCTGTGCATCATATTCTTTCCTTCTTGTTTTTTTCTCTCCCAGCTCCAACTAGCACACAGGCTTTGTTTCTCTTCATTTCATCCATATTTTTGCCGTAAGTCATCTGACGATGCTGAGCTGAAGTGCTACTTCGTGTCTGTGGTTTTCATCCTCGTCTTCTTCGTGTTTTTGCTTTTCTTTGGCTAGATATACATCCTAGTCCACTAAATGCAAGTTACGTCGTCCAACCAACTCTGTCCACAGCCAGATAATCTCAAAAGTACACCCACTCTACTGACACCTTGAAAGAGTCTGTCCATTTCCTTCTTCTTACCGAGAGCCTTTTGCGTCTTGTCGAAAGAGCAAAAAATAAGCAGGAAAAGGGGGGGGGATACAAACCGCGTACAGACCAAACTCGGTTTGTGCTTTCGATGCAAGAGCCAATATCACTTGTCGTTACTGTCACATCCCATGCCTGTCTTTGCGCTTTACCGGAAAAGGGGTCTTGTTCAGAACTAGACTCTGCTCGAAACAGAACATAACGTACTCTGCTGCTTTTGACTCGCTGATCAAAGAAAAAGAGAAAGCCACATAAGTGGTTGGATGACAGACAAGCCGGAATTCTGTCTTGCATCCACTGTTTGTTTGACCTCTTTTTTATTTGTCATCCATAGCGTCGTTGTTGTCGTTGTCGTTGTCGTTGTCGTCGCTGTCTTGAGAAATGGCTTGCTTACTCTGAAACTTGCGTTACTGATAGCTTCAACTCTCGTGGAAACATCAAACTGATCGGAAGGTACAGCTTGCTACAAGAAAAATAGGGAAAGAAACAAGCCTCAAAATGATCACTGGAGTCTTGGAAAAAAAAAAGAAAGAAATTACAAAGCCAGCAATTCAAATCTCTTGATTTGAAGCGGCCAAAGAGAATCTAAGCTACAAACAGTCTTGAAATGCTCTAGAGAATGCTTAAATAAGGAGCTCTTTCGCGGCTTTTCTTTGTCTTTGTTATCATTGTTTCTTTGTGCTATCTGATCATAGTATTATGAGTGATCTCTGTCGAAGACTTAATTCAGTCACCAACAAGTACTATCGAAGCATTGGCTGTTTCTAAGACAGACAGACAGACAGACAGACAGACAGACAGACAGACAGACAGACAGACAGACAGATTGGCAATCGTTAAACTTTCATGTAGTTACACAAGTAGCCCTGGATAGATTCTTTGTCCCCCTTTGCTTTTTAAGTTATTTTTAGTCTGAGTCCAGTATACCTGGTTTCTATTTTCTTTGCTTTTTCTCGCCCCACTTTCCGCTTCGTCTTTATCTCTTCTCATACTTTCCAACAGGATGCAAAAGCCAGCAAACCAGAGGAGCAGAGCTAAAATAAGGAGGTGCTTCTTCTTGTTGCTTTTCTTTTTATTTAACTTGTGGATCGAACCTGCAAGTCTACTGATCGTATAGTCAGTTGGCAAGAAGAAAAGAAAACGCGACCTCAGCACACCGAGCTAGTGTAAAAGCAGATACTATGCGATCCAAAGAGAAAATAACCAGATAAGCAGGTAGTTGGGTCCTAGACAAGTCCAAGATGTCATTGCGACGAGGATTGAGTAGATTAGAGGAGGAGAAGACAGGCTGTGTTGATGCATGAGATGCCGAGTGCCAACTACCGAGTGCCAAAAGCCAATACACTGGATACTGGATACTGGACACCGGGTGACGCATAGTAACTGGACACAGAAGAAGATCGCGTGAGATGTATGTATAGAATGTAGGACAGTTGATGAGAGGGGAAATGCAGGAGGCAAAAGTAAAGAACAGATACATGCAGGTGGATTCCAATGGATTGAGCGTAAGGTAGATATAGGATAGCATGCGGATAGGTTACTTTGTCATGATGGTTGCAGATCCATAAGCACTTGTGCTCAGAGAGAGAAGAAGAAGAAGAAGAAGAAGAAATGAGTATCGCTGGAAGCTAAAGTGTATATGGATTGGTGTATTTTTGTCGTTTTTGACTAGGCTGCTCTTCTTTTGAAAGATGCATATAGTATTCAGCAACAACTTGTTCAAGCAGCTTTTGTCTTTTTATGATTGTTGTTGCTTCTTCCTCTCTAAATCCAGCAAGGTGCTTTGTCAAGGAATGAGCAAAGTCATTTGGAGCATGTGTAGGGATATTCTTAGTCAATCAGGACAGCTATCGTATGACGAATAACTATACCGTATATCAGAGAATGATGAGAACAACAACACACAGGGGATGGGCATGTCGAGTGTGTACGAAGCGAGTGTGCCTGCCTGACATGAAGCTCATAATGACAGCAAGAGTATTCTAATCGATTATGAGTATGGTATGAGATGAAGATTCGCTTGCTTGCTTGCTGCTAGACTGGGAGGATCTGATATGGTAGAAGAGGATGGATTGGCTCAGACTATCTTTTTCAGATTCTACACAGTAAGTCAAAGGAAACAGGAAGAGAAGTGGGGCAAGATACATGCATATTAGACATTGCTTAGAAAACGAAAACACAAAAAAGAAAGAATAAAATGTGTATATATGTATATATGTATTTATGTATTTATGTATTTATGTATTTATGTAAGCATACTTGCAAAAACCTTTGATATGGATTACAGCTAAAGAAGATACAGATTTAGTTTAATGAGACTGGAAAGAGGAAAGAGAAAGTAGAAGATCTAGGCTACAGTCCAATAAGCTGGCAAGCTGCTCAAGAGAGCACTGGGTGCTAGTGCTTTATTTGAAGAAGAACAGCTTATACCGATAAAGGCCATCCAGACATTTTAGTACCTCATGTATGAGAGTAAACCATTACTTGCAACGAATTCTTCGTTCCTTCTTTCAATATCATTGTTTGTTCTTCAGTGCTGCAGATAGTTCATTGTAACTTTCAGCTCGGTAGCATGAACCAAAGCAATCTATAAAGCGAAACAATACCAGGCGAAATGCCTCTGAATGGAGTATATGATTACGAGAAAGAAAGACAAGGTTTTGACAATGGCATACAGTTATGATCTAGTATGCATGACAACTGGAGCAAGTGTTGTCAACCAAGAATATTGAATCTCTCTGCATATATCCACGACAAAAGAATATGCTCGTTCAGCCACTTACTATTTGGCTCATCATAGTTCACAGCTGATACTAGTCCAGTGCAGTGTTTTTCTTTTCTTTCCTTTTCTTTTCATCGTATCTTTGGTACTCCTCAAGCACTTTTCTATCAGAAAGACCTTTTGTAACGAACAGCTTTATCTTCGCCTTGTTATTTCTTGTTGCTTTTTTTTTCTTTTCTTTTTGGTCTTTCTTTCTTTCTTTTGTCTTTCTTTGCTACTGCTTGTATCAATCGCACAGCCAAAGAAAAGAGTTGGCTTTGTATAAAAGATTTTATTGGCGATCAGTCAATGCAAGTAAAGAAAGAGAAAAGAGAAGAGTGTTGTCGTGTCTTTGATGGATAAGTATACATTCTTTTTTTTTTTCACTGTCACTTTCTTGCAGGTATTTTTTTTATGTTGTCACCATTGCCCTTTCTCTTTACATTGCTCTCTGCTACTGTAGTCGATACACTCTTCCTCTTCTGTCGATCCTGATCGCCATGCCTTTTTTTTTGGGAACAATAACGAATGCTTTTTAAGAGCCAGTTGCAGAGCGTGTGAACATGCGAGTATGAGTTCATTCATCTTGTCCCTTTATTCTCTTTTTCTTTTTTTTGCTCTCTCTGAAGCCCTTTAGAACACACTGTAACTGCGTGCTCTTCTTTATGGCTTGACTTACTTTATCTTGCGTGCTATAGAAGGCAAAGTTAGGCACTGGACTCATTGTATATTTTTTTCTTTTTACTTAAGTGCTAAAGGGAAAAGAAAACGATATTCCTTTTTTGGCTTTAGTCAAAATAAGGTTTTGCGTTACACAGCCCTGCTCTTTCCTTTTCTTTTTCATTATGCAAAATAGGTCCTCTTCCCTTTTTGGAAAAAAGCCAAAAGGAGAAAAAAAATATATAGAGAAAAAAAAAAGAACTTGACGCGAACTAGCTTTATATGTAGTCAACAGCTACTTCAAATAAGTGATACTAAAATATACGCAAAAAAAAGAGGGAAAAGTGCTTACAACATGGGGTGATTTCTAAAGAGGGAAATGTGAGAGAAAAAAAAAGATCGATAGAAGAAAAAGAAAAAAAAAGAACGAAAAAGGAAAGAGAGGGCAAATGCGTACAGACATTCACTGCCTTACCCACTGTAGTCAGAAAGAGAAATGATAAGAGAGTAAAGCAGTGGTAGCAGTATGTCTACTTTGCTTTGTTTCTTTTCTTTTTTCATTTTATTACACAATAGCTCTGTTTGCTGTGTATTTACGATCAGATTTGAAAAAGAAAAAAAGAAACGATTGGTAACAAATTAAGCACCCATTGGATCGCTCCTCGGCTTGACTGAGGCTGTCTTTATGGGTCGTTTAATGACCATAGTAGCCAAAGACAAGAGTTAGCCAGACATGACATGCTGAGCACTATAGCAGTATGTGATACAGAAGAGGTGGTACTGAAGAAAGTACGAGAAAGGCCAAATTCGATTCAGTTCGATTTCCGCCTTTCTATCGCTTTTTTTTTTCTTCTCGCACTTACTTCAAGATCAGCAAAGATGGAGGTGAGCTGACCGAGCTTGAAGCTAAGAGAAGTTGTGAAAGTAACAGCGCAAGCAGCAACAAAAGCAACAAAAGCAACAAAAGCAATAGCAGTACCCCTTCGAGAACGCGACAACTCAATCATGTTTATTTTCTTTTTTTTTGTTTTCAAACATCCTGATTACCTTCTGCCAGATCAGCTTTGACCAAAGTAAGAGAAGGACAAAGAGAGATGTGTCTCTTCCTTTATTCTTGTTTTTTTTCTCTCAGTACTTGACAACAAGAACGCACTGAACATAATGTTGGATCGTGCAAGTTGACCGAATGCATAGAAAAAAGGCAGGGCTGTTACAAACTAGGCAGGTGTGAGGAAAGTAGTGTGAAGAAACAAAATGCACAACGCACGATATACGACACACAGCTCGCATATATACAGTCAAGTGGTTGCGTATGAGACAAAGAAAAGTTAGCAAGGTCAGAAAAGATAGTAAAGATCGAAAGGATGGGACAGAGTATGATGACAAGATGGATGTCGGATATCATAGACTTACTAGTTGCTGCTGTTGTTGCTACAGAAAAAGAGAACGAAGAAGAAAAACTGACTAGGTCACAGAGGCCACAGATAGAGGCTAGACAACAAGAAGATTGAACAAAAAGGAAAATCCATGGATGAAACATAAGGGTAATGATTTAGGAGACAACACTAGAAAAAAAGATGAGAGCAGAGACGAAAGAAGAAGATATACATGCAAGTGGATTGAGATAGTGTGCGAATGAGTTGGTTCTTTTGGAGCCACTGCAGAAGGACTCGACATTTGTACATGGCAAAGTCTGAAGAGACATAGTGGTTATGCCTCGGTATGAACTTTTTCTTTTCCTTTTTCTTTATTGTTCTTGACAGAGAGATGGTCCTTCAATGCAAGCGATATGATACAATGCTCAAGAGAAAGTTGCTCTACAGTATGCT
>JAIWNI010000142.1:0-58878 GCA_025331435.1 Choanephora cucurbitarum | reverse complement strand
CCGAATAATTCTTGTCTCTAATTGCGCCTTTTAGCACTGAGCATTTGGATGATACTTGAATGTTTCAGGAGTAATGACACCTTCACGGACAAGATGTTCAAAGGACCAAACGCTTGAATTGATTTTGTTTTTTATTGTCCAGAAGGTCCCACCTGCTCCAGTCGCCTTAAAAACAGAGATTTGTGAATCCATCATAGTTTTCAGCCAAAGAGTATCGCTAGATACACCAGAAGCAAGTGACCATTCTCCGTAAAACACCGGTAGGTGAAAGTCTTTAGCCGGCTTTTTGCAGCTACGAATCTCATCGATAATAGCATTAGTTTCTTTGACAGGAGGAAATGCATAGTATGGATGAAGATCAATGACAACATTTGCTTTTGAGGGTAAAAATGTCTCCATGCCTTAAGGCCTTTGAAACCATCATGAAACATCATGTTGACTTTAAAAGGAGAATTGCGGATAAGCTTAAAGGTCCTCAAGTAATAATATTTTAGTAGATAAAGCTTATCATCAGCTACATCCGGTTCATTAGCAACCTCGATAGCTGCTATTGTACTCTTAAGATCAGGACTAAGACTGTTCATCCAACTGATGATGGCCTTAACTACTTTGATACCACGACGGATATTATACATAGTAAAGAAGCCAATAGGCCCCTTGCGACCAGAGTGGTCGTTCCCATTTTGAGAACCCGGCAACCCATGCAAATCGATAATGGCGTACATACCATATGCCTTGCAGTACCCAAGAATGCGCTCAAGTTGCGCTTTTTGATCGCCATAGATATAAGGCTCCCCTCTGTCTGGTGGGATGAATGCCCAATAACCAACTGGAATACGTACGTGATTAGCATGTGCATTAGATAGTAACACGAAGTCCTCCTCTGTAATCCAACTTTCCCAATGCTCTTTGAGTGCTTCAACAGGGTTCGAGGCTTGTTCTGAGAAAGCCCATTCATCAATGGCTCCTGGCGCATAACTGTCAAAAATAGTAGAGTCCATCCATTTTTCTAGAATAAGCCAGTTTCCCAAATTAGCTCCCCAGGCTGAGGTTATGCGGTAATCAAAGGATGTCTCGTAGTGTTGAGCACCAATGAATGAAAGCAAATTCATTGGGACAGTAAAACTTGTACAAATCGCACTTATGGAGTCAGAAATTATATCTCTTATTGATAGCATGATTCAATCAAGAAGAAAGCGAAATGTCTTAAATGTGCAGTTGAGAGAAAGAATTTTTTAAAAGTATTTTACTTGACTGCATGAACATATATTGACAGGTAACACTCAAAATATCCGCCCTCAAGCAATTCATTGGGTGACTCGCTATTCGCGACCATTTTTTTTTACAGTGATTTTAGTCTTCGTTTGAACTCATTTGATACGCGTTTGTTCTTCTCTACACAATGTCATTTTCTTTTGGAGCACCAGCAGCTACAGCAACAGGATCGAATACTGGTACAGGTGGATTTGGAGGCTTTGGAGCACCGGCAACATCAGCGCCAGCAACAACCACAAGCGGATTTGGAGGCTTTGGAGGTTTTGGAACTTCTCAAGCGCCATCTTCCACGCCTGCCTTTGGCACTGCCAACACAAATACGCCTGCCTTTGGCAATGTCAACACAAATACGCCTGCCTTTGGCAATGTCAACACAAATACGCCTGCTTTTGGTACTGTTAACACAAATACGCCTGCCTTTGGCACTGCCAACACAACTACACCTGCCTCTACTGGCCTCTCTTTCGGTGCACCCGCTTCATCAGCACCTACTACCGGCCTTTCCTTTGGTGCACCCACATCAACAGCACCTACTACAGGTTTCTCTTTCGGAAACACAACACTGACATCAGCAGCACCTAATACATCAACAGCAGGAGGCTTGTTTGGTTCAACCAACAACACAGCTACTACAGGATTTGGAGGATTTGGAGCTACAGCAAATAAACCTGCATTTGGCACTAATACAACTACACCCAGCCTTTTTGGCAATAAGCCTGCAGGAACAACATCATTCTTTGGTGGAAATGGAGCAGCAGTAGGCTTTGGCAATCAGCCTCAAGGTGTAGACCAACAACGTGCTCAGCAAGTATTCCAATTGATGTCGCAACTCGAGCAGTTAGAGCGTACTAAGTTACAGCCATCTAAAGAGGGCTACAAGCCTGATAACGTCTGGAATGCTCTGGCCAAGTTGAAGTCTTGGTGGGATCCTGCTGATCCTAAGTGTCGCTTCAAACATTACTTTTACAACGTTGTGCCTGCAGATCAAGTTCATTTGTATCAAAAACCTGCAGATCATGATCAAGCAGCATGGGATGCTGCCCAAGCGGCTAACCCCGACCCAAAGACAATGGTGCCTGCATTGGCTATTGGATTCGACGATATAAAAAAACGTATGGACCAGCAACAGAGATTAAGCGAAGCACACAATGCTAAATTAGATGAAATTCAGATCCTGTTGAAGGAAATACAAAGAAAGAGTCAGCTGGAAACCACCAAAAAGATAGAAGAATATAAGCGTAGACATATGCAGACAGCACAACGCTTGGTTACTGTAAGTAACAAGAAAACACGCAAAAAGTTGGTTGAATGCTAAGCCTTTCTCAATAGTTGTTAAAATATGCTCAAGTGTTACGCAATAAGGGTTTGAGCATTACGCCTGATGAAGAACATATGCGTTCTCGCCTTGAAGATATTCAAGATCAACTACAGCGTTCAGAACAATTCCATGGTAAATTAAGTCAATTATGGGCTCAGCTACAATTGATCAAGGAATCAGGGAGAAAATATGGCAAGATTGATGGTGTTGACGAGTGGGATGCTGTTAGTGAAGAAAAGATGGCTAGCATCACAAAGGTAAAACCAAATGAAACATACTTGATTCTTTTGTGCTGACCTTACATAGATACTGGATGAACAAAACAATGGTGTGCAACACATCATCCAAGCACTTGAAACAGACACAGCTGAAATTGACCAGCTCCACAAAGGTTGGAGTCAACAGCGTCAAGAATACCACTACTAGTTTAGATAAACAATTGCTCCACTTTTGGTCTTTATTTAATCCTGTCAATAAATATTTTTTAAGGAAATAGATGAGGACCCTTCTTGAGATTTATCATGATAGCTAAGGCCAAAACGAGTGTATATCGAGCCCACCTCAAACTAGCGTAAAGAATGCGCTGTATCAAATTGACTTTGTGCACAGCTTGAATTGTATGATCAAAGTCTTTGGTCTCTTCACCCTCTAAAAGACGACACATGTCGTACCTAAAGCCTCCATCATCTGTATCTGAAGCAAGCTTGTCCAAGAAACTGAGTGTTTCGTCTAGTGCGTTTCTATGATCTAGATCAACCAACTGATTATCATCCACAGCCAAACTTGAAACTGTAGACGTGGTATCTAGGCAAACAGAGTCTTGTGTGGATTTTTGTTGCTTACTAACGTGATACAGCTTTCGTTTTCTTCTTGGTCTGACAGGATAATCGCTTAAGCTGCAATACCAATCACCTTCATTTTGCTGATCAGTCTCGCTTTCACAGAATGAAAAGACAGATGATTGGTCGTTTTCTTTAGGTATCATGGAAGGCTTTGACTTGGGTTTACTGGTCTCTAGTTCGTCTTTGACAAGCGATAGAATTAACTGGTTCAAACTCTGTTGGTGCCCTTCTAGTCTTCTCTCCAGTTGCCTAAACTGCAAACTGCTTGTTGTTTGACTGTAGGCGCCTGCAGATAAAGACTGAAATGAAATAGACGTATCTAATTTGATTATTTCCAGTTGACTCTGAAGTTCAACCAACTGCGCCATAAAACACTGGTATTTTCTCTCAAGTGACTTTTGAAGCAGTCTCCAAGTTTGTTTATGCTTCTCACTGTTTTGTTGTTGAACACAGAAATGTGTAGGCTCTTGAAGGCCAAAATTAGTTAAATTATCTACCTTGGTTGTCATCAAACGAGAATGAAAAAAGGAAAGAAAGAAAAAAGAAAGAGATAAACAGGATGAAACTACTGAGTACTATTGTTTGAGTAAGTGTTACAATCATATGCTTACAATGGAATGTAAGATGGCGGCGATCAAATCAAATAGAATAGTTATGGTTATTTTCTCCTTTTTTCTTTCTTTTCTTTCTTTCTTTTTTTAGAAGACGGAAGCATATAATCATAGACAGACCAGACTTCTCTATACATAGTCATACAAGCGCATACTTCTTTCTCTTAGAATTACACTTGCAAACACTTACTTATACAACTAATCATGTCGAGTATTACAGAAGTTATGCGAAAACGTAAGTGTTGGACAGACTGATGAGTAAGATTTGTTCTGACGAAATCCCTAGGTCTGATGGACACCATCAGGTCCATCCAACCTCCCGGGAAATGGAAGATTATCGTTGTTGACTCCAAAAGCATCCAGATTTTGAATGCAGCTTGCAAAATGTATGATATTCTTGAAGAGAATGTAAGTGCTATAAAGACTACTTTACTGGTATGAAATAGATCGGCTCTTATTGACATTATGTTGCTAGGTTACACGTAAGATAGTAGAATGTTCAAAAGACAGACTAATTACTGACAAATGAACAATAGTGGTCGAAAACATTGAAAAGAAACGCCAGCCCTACCCATCATTAGAAGCTATCTATTTCTTGACACCCTGTCGCGAATCTATTCTTCGTCTTGTAGACGATTTTGCAATCAAGCCACCTACCTACAAAGCAGCACATGTTTATTTCACGAGTGGTAAAGTATGAATTTGAATTTCATTCATGTGCTCGTAGATTTTTATTAATGAGACAACATGCATATTAATTTAACCTTACAGGACTTAGTGATGAGATGTTCTCAGACTTGAACAGAAGGTTGAAAACAAGCGGCGCCTCAGAATACATTTCAAGCCTAAAAGAACTTTATGTAGATTTTATGGGTATGGAAAGATAACAACAAAAAGAAGACACAACTCAATTGATGGATATGCTTTCTATTAGTGAATGAATCTTCTGTGTTTACAGTGGAACCCGAAACTAGCTTTTTGTCTGTCTTTGGTATGTCAGACCCCGAAGAGTCTCTAAGGACAACAGCTAAGCAGGTAAATCTCATTTTATTTGATTTTGAGTTTTACATGTGCTTGTTTACCAAAAAATTCGAAATTAAAATTGCACCTTGTTTTTTAGCTACTTTCAGTGTGTGCTACCTTGGGTGAGGATCCCATCATTCGCTATCAGGCACAGTCTGAGGGCGGCATTCATCCTCAGGGCTCACCTGCTGCAAAATTAGCCCATATTGTACAAAAGGAGATTGACAACTTTTGTCGAATCAATCCAAACTTTCCTGTAAGCTAAACACTCAACAGCTTTGGATGGCTTCTTTTCTTACACTATTTTTCTTGCTAGCCACCTCGTAACCCTCCTCAACCAAGAGCAACTCTTTTAATTGTAGATCGCTCCATTGATCCTGCCGCACCACTTTTGCACGAATTCACGTACCAGGCTATGATTAACGATCTATTGCCTGTACAAGAAACAGAAAATCATACAGGCATCAAATACTCTTATGAATTCAATCAATCGGATGGTTCAACAGGCACAAAAGACGTCATATTGGATGAAGAAGATAACATTTATCGATCCATTCGTCATATGCATATTGCAGAATGCTCAGATCATCTGATCGAAAAGTTCAACGAATTTTTAGCAGAGAATAAAGCAGCCACAGGCGACAGAGAAAGTGGTCCTAAGGATTCAGCCAAGAGTTTGAAGGAAATGAAAGAGATGCTCACGAACCTCCCTCAATTTCAAGATATGAAAGCAAAGGTATAGTAACAAAGAGCTAAAAGTGAAAAGATACGTGAAACTTAATTCGCATTCGATACAAAAGTATTCGGCACACCTCAGTATTGCGCAAGAATGTATGTCTTTCTTTGAACGACACAAACTTAATTCAGTCGGCAATTTGGAACAAAACATGGCTACAGGGGAAACAGCAGATGGAGAGACCCCCAAGACAATTGTACTTGACATGGTACCTTTACTGGATGATCCTCATGTGAGTCCTGTTGATAAAGCGCGTTTGTTGATGCTATACATCATTTGGAAAGAAGGTGGTATCTTTGAAGATGACAAACGGAAGCTGCTTGAACATGCTAAACTAAAAGGTGAATTGAGGGATGCTGTCAACAACTTGCCTTTGATCGGCGTCAAGCTAACGCGTGTTCGCAAGCCTGAAAGAACCTCTTTCTTGAAGAAGAGAAGACAAAAGAGAAGTAGAGATGAGGAGAGACCTTATGATTTATCACGCTATATACCCATTGTCAAGAAAGTGATGGAAGTAAGGATCATTATTGTTGTTTTGTACGCGACTTTTATTGAACAATTCCTTAAAAATAGGCCCATATGAGCAATACACTAGACCCAAAACAATTTGCATTTACTCGTCAATCCGATATGGATTCATCTGAAGATGGTACTACCCCAGGACAAGGCGGCATTCCTGCCAGTGGTGTCTCTCTTCGCACCACTAAGCCTACTTGGGCAAAGCGCACAAACAGTGTGACAGTAAGTTGTTGAACCCTTAAATAACAAGTTTACTGATTGAATTTGATAGGGTGGACTACGATCTACATCTGGCGCTAAATTGATTTTGTTTGTTATCGGTGGAGCCACTTATTCAGAAATCCGCTCCGCTTATGAAATCGGACAAGCATACAACAGAGATGTCATCATTGGCACCACAGAAATATTGCGTCCTGGAGCATTCATTGAGCACTTGAGTCACCTCCGACTACCTGTCCCTGAACAAAAGCCTATTATTGCTCCTTACGTTGCTCCTCCTCCGCCTCAACCGAAGCCAGTTGATTCCATCAGCAAGACTACATCGCTTATGTCACAGCTCAATGTCACTTCATCCACATCGCACTTGAGTACAAAGAGTAGCAGTATGTCTATATCTGCCACTTCAGAATATTCTAATTATTCAGAAGACAAAGAGAAAGAGAAAGAGAAAGAGAAAGAAAAGAAAAAGAAGAAAGGATTTAAGCGATTTTTTGCATAAATCGATATTCTATTTATAGCCAATAAAAAACAAGCTCTTTCTTTTTTCTTCAGTATGTGTATTATTGAGATTTCTTGTTTACTGTTCTAGGCTTTGGCAAAATGTAGTTTGCTCCGAGAATGACAGCAATAGCAATATGACCAATAAACCACACGCTCTTGTAGGCAGTAAATGATTTACCAACCTTGAGAAGCTCAAATCCAACGATAGCATAGGTAACGGTCAATTGACAAGCAACCCAAGAAGCAGCTGTCCATAAATGACCATAAACGGAGTTTTTCTTGATGTAAGGTTGGACAAGAGGAGAGAGACGCTTACGAAGTACTTGTTCACAAAGTACATAAAGAAACTCAAGAGCAAACGTAATAAAGTACATGATGTGGAAACCGTGCCAGATCGCCAAAAAGAACAATGTACCTACTTGAGATGCTTGTTTGTTACCAAGGAACTTGAGACGCTTAAATACATAATACTTTGACCAGAGATTGGTGTTGATATTGAATGCACTGATAATATGGTCGATTGAACTAGCAGTTTCAAATGTAGCAGGCAACGTGTTGGCTAAACCGCCGAACATAGCACGACCCTCTTCATCATCACCTTCGTAAGAAATACCAAAATAGGCAGTTGCACCTGCATAGCATTCGAACAGTTCAGTCTCCTGCACCTTATTTTCTTTTATATACAGCATTCTTACCTTCCGTCAACAACCAAATACCAATGTACTTATTGTATGCAAACTTTCCTGCAATGATCAAGATAAGAGCACGCTTAAGAAATCCAAACGACTGATACTCTTCTGTCAGCAGATAAGAGGTTGAATAAGTTGTACCGATAGTTTGTTGCAAAGACAAATAGACAACAGCCAAGCCAACACAGCGCATAACATAAGCCTTTTGTGCGCGTTCTCTTTCTTCAAGTTGTTCGATTGTCAATTCAGAGGGGTTGTTGTTGATCCACTTTTTAAATAAAGAATAAGAAAATTGAGGGCCAACAAGGAAAGCAGAAGGAAACATGGTATAGGCGAGAACTTCTACAAAAGTAGGAAGCTTATTGAGCGGTGTATCAGCCAAGAAAGACAAAGGGAGGGCAGCTGGTGGTTTCTTATCAGCTGTCTCTCGAATAGCTGTTTTGTTGAGTTCTTTTTCAGGCACAGTCTTTATCTCTGCCTCAGAAGGAGGACCAGCTGTCTTAGTTTGCTTGCGCCCATCATAATAGTCGAACCCAAAGCCCATAAGACGCAAACATAAGATACATTGTGTCATGGTCCAAGTGATATCATAATCATCGGTTTGCATAAAGTAATAACCAAACAATAAATAAAGAGCATTGAAAATCCAAACGCCTGCAGCAGCAAGCTTTCGATCGCCCATTTGTTCACCCACAATAACGCAAATACCATAACTAACAGCAACCGTGATAAGTGTATGGATGATACTAAAACCGTTGAAGAAGAAGTTGAGAGCGAAACCAGTCAACAAAATGAACTGTGTACGTTCTTGAGGTGTAGAAGCATCTTGTCCCGAGAATCTTTCCTGGTATAAGCGTGCAACAGGATAAGCCAAAACAAGAGTGAGTAACAATCGAAGTGTAGGTTCGGGCAAGCCTAACACTTTACTCAACAAGCTTGTTATGAAGTTCATTATTTCGTAAACACGAAAAAAAGAGAAAATCTCAGCCAAGAGGACTTATGTTAAGTCCGTTGTCGGGCGTTTTCTTTCTAATGTGACTTTTTGTTGGTTTCTTTCCCCTTTTTCACCTTTTCAAGCTTTGAGACACCTATTATTGTATTTTTCAGCAAATAAGAGAAAATTATTGGATAAAATGAGAGAAAATTATTGGATAAAATAATAGAAAATTTTAGGTCAAATAAGAGAAAGTCCAAGAAAAATTAAGAGAAAAAAAAATGGTAATTAGTAGAAAGCACTTTTCTCACTATTATTAATTAACAAAAGTACTTTCTACTAGTTACCATTTTTTTTCTCTTAATTTTTCTTGGACTTTCTCTTATTTGACCTAAAATTTTCTCTTATTTGTTCAATAATTTTCTCTTATTTGCTGAAAAATACAATATATCGCTGATCTTCTAAAACAGTCACGTTGACTCCATCACATTTTGAAAGACAGCTCACAAATTGTAAACGGCCCTCGCACGTCATTACACAATCTTTTCTTTGTTGTTCTCAGCAGCCTGTTTGTTCTCTTGGCTATACTCAGTAGCGTATTTCGGAGCCCCAGACTTTCAGTCTTTTGACTGATGACGTGGACTAGCACCGTAAAGAACTATTGAGCTATACTCAATACAACGTTTATTGTGCTGGGTCTTTCCGATCAGCCTTCACCGAAAAACATGTAATTAATTGTCCACAGAAGAATGCTTGATAGGTGATGAAGATCTAAGAGGTATTGACAGCTACAGATTTAATGACGAGCGAAAAAAGACTGAATAATTCCGTTTGTTTGATCCTGCTCAGTCAAATGAGCAATTTACCTTCCTATGTTTTTGCTTGTGGTTTGGGCTCTGTGATAAACATTTGAAGAGGAAAAAAGATGAAGGAATGCTGAGGCAAAATATCTACTTGAAAGAAAGGCAACGGACAATGCTGAACACCTTTACAAGCGACAGGTTCCTCCATGACTTGATGTATTGCAAAAAAAAAAAAGGTATTGAATAAAGATGAACTAGACTGACTGGGATGAACGCTGAAGGGTGCTTTTCTTCGTATGGAGGTCTTGAGGCAAGATGCTAGAGGAAGCGAGGTTGTATGTAAATGGTCATCAAGTAGGAAAGTTTGCTTCTCGATCACAGGAAAGAAGGCTGCTACATCAAGAGCATTCTGAATAAAGCAACGCTTTTTCGGTAATTAAGCATTTGCACTAATAGTATCTTTAGCCCAACATACAAGAAGTGTTGATTCTTGTCCAAGACAACCAGTTAGTTGCAGTGTATTGTGTGCGGTTCAAATACAGGGTTGCCACTCGACTAATGTAAAAGAATAAACATTAGACACAGTTAATAAACTAAAGCAAATGGAGTTCTATCTTGTCTCTTTTTTATTTTTTTTCTTGCTGTCACCGGTAGCGAGTTTTCTCACAGTCCAATAAATCCTTAAGGCGTAGCTTAATGTATGATTATGCAGAGAAGAAGAAAACTGTAAAAGCTTGCAAGGTTTTCGACATTGTGTCCTATTGTCCTAAAATCTGGTGATGGCCAATTGTGTTTTAGTCTTTTATTCAGATCGGCTCAACTACCAATCTGTCAATGAATGATGAATATTGTGTATAGAAATTCAAATAAAATTTGATTTTTTTTTTCTTCTGCAGGTTTAAAAAAAAAAAAAGAGCGTATGATACTATTGCTCAATCTTTGCGTTGCAGGAAATATAGCCTTCGAATACAAAAAGAAAGCAGTTTGGTTAGTAGAGAACATGATTACAGCAAATCAGCAATCAATACAAGAACATAATAAATCATAGGAAATGAAAGATGTATATTTTAAGATATTTTCGTTTCTGTTTATAAACAGCATTGCTGAGAGAAGAAGATAACTCAATGGAGTAGTCTGATAGTATCCTTTAAATGACTTTTTTTTTGTGTTTGATCTTACGCAGATGCTAAGCTTTAACAATTGCAGCACATCTAAAAGTAGGCCATGGGACAATAATACATCAATTGCTTATTTTTAAACAAGCAAACTTGTTAATTAGCGGTGCTTTGGGGAAAGCAATGTATGAGGCATGTCCTCATAACGCTTCCTCTTACTGCCAGCTTTATTATTCTGTCGATAAATGAAATCATTCAAAGTGCAAAGTCTTGATTTCCAGAAGAAAAATGACATCACCAGATTCTTCAGGCTAGAATCCACAAGCCTTATGTCACTTGGGATTAGCAAATCAGCGCACTTCTTGGCAAGACAGAAGCCACCACAGTCTACAACTTGGAACATGGTTCCATTCCATCCTTCCCAATTGATGGATATGACTGGTTGTTGCAACCTATTGCTCTTGATGATACAATGGTTGAGTCGCAGGGATTTTGATTCTTGATACTGAACCAGGGCCTTCTTGGCATCGTGCGAGTTGAACTCACTGAAGGCAAGTTCTTGCTCATCGTCACCAAGGATACGCAAATCAATTTTTCTAGGAGAAATGTTGCGTTTTTCGCTGAACCTCAAATTTGCACCAGTAGAAGAGGCAGAGAGGGAGGAAGAGGGCATGGAGACATTGTAGGTACTGTTGGCAGCACCAGAAAAGTTGTCAGAATTGTACTTCTGAACATCTACAGTGCACTTTGCACCTGTCTCGCCAATCACTATAGACAAATCTGTATCTTCGAATACAAGCAACAAGAGCTGCTTGACAAAGCCTACATAGTCTGCTTCTTGCATGTATTTGTCTTTTCTTTCTGTCAGCATAAGAATTTGATTGAGCAAGTTGATGACCTTTTGTTCTGTTGTGCCTTCATTGTCGACCAACTCCAAATATTTGCTAAGGACATATTTCTTGGCTGCTTTTGTACTGTCTGAGAAGTGGCGAAGAAACTCGTCAACAACAGAAGTAATAGTAGCTTCTTCGGCTGCTTCAACTGAGATTTCTACTTCGTTTTCTTGCCAAAGCTGAAAATATTCCTGAGGTATGACACGTTCATACACTGCAAGCATATCAGGGTCTATGGCATCAATGATATATGAAAGTGACATCTTGAGGACACTTGACTCAGCGCTTGTCAAGCTGTCAAACTTGTCTAAGAGAGAGATGCTCAGTTTTTCGAGGAAAGCTGGAATGTTGTCATCAGTGTTGTTTTGAATGAGCTCAATCTGCTCATTGTTTTGGGTCAAGAAGGTATCCAGAAAGTCGCTCTTTTCTTCTAAAAGGTGATACCATTGGAAAAGCAATGATCTTACTTTTTCTACTTCCTCTGTCTTGAACTGACTCCAAACTGCAAAATCAATTGTGACTAACTCGTCAACACAAAGGTCTGGCTTGTATTTATTGACAATACTGCAAAAACGTGACTTCCACAAGTTGATCAGTTCTTTGGGCGTGTGTTGAGAGCCATCAATCACTTCTGGGTAAGTTTCTGCGAACCCATTTAATGTTGGTTTTTCGTTTTCCTTTATACAGTCACACCGAATAAATCTACATACGATTTTTATATATTTGAACAACCAATAAATATGACGTATGTTGTAGTAAGCATTGGAAACTCTGAAGTGGACCTCATACTCTCTAAAGTGGACAAAATGTAGTTCAACTCATGGCGTTTCAGAAAATGTAAAAAAAAAAAAATATCTTTTCATACTTTGTTGGGCCGCCATTGGCTTCCATAACTGCCTGACAGCGATCGGGCATACTGCCAACTAAGCGTTCTGCAAGCTCATGGCTGATCGTACACCAACTTTCTTGTAAAGCAACCTTCGGCTGATCAACATTACCGATGTTTGGCCTTCTCTCTTCGATGAGCTTATCGAGAGAGCTCCACAGATGCTCAATCCGGTTGAGATCAGGGCTTTGTGGAGGCCAGAAGTCAAAGCGGTTGATTTGATGGGAGTCTTTCCACCGCGTCGCATACTTACCTGTGTGGCAGGTGGCGCCGTCTTCTTGTAGTATGAAGTCTTGGTCTTCTTTCTGGTTTAAATCAATGAACCATGGCATGAATTTTTTGGCCAAAATGTTGATGTAGGCATCCTGATCTACAGAGCCATCAACAAAGGCCAAAGGACCAAGCCCACCAGCCCAAAAACACCCCCAAACCATCACGCCACCTCTTCCAAACTTCCAAGTTGGAACGACGTTGTTCTGATTGTAACGAGTGCCAACCTGTCGAAGCACTCGCTTGGCTGCGTCGCTACCTGTGACAGAGAAGCGCGACTCATCAGACCAGATCACTCTACTCCACTGATCATCAGTCCAGTTGACATGATCCTTGGCCCATTGAAGACGCAACTTCTTGTGTAGGTCATTTAGACCAGGCTTATGGGCTGCAAAGCGAGAATGGAACCCCAACTCGGCCAGATAGCGAACAACTGTTGGGCGGGAAACAGTGACACCTTGCTTTCTCAACTCTGATTTCACCTCTGGAATCGTCATGAAAGATTCCCTCAATACTGTATATTTGAGCAAATTCAACCCTTTCTTACTTATTTTAGGCTTTGCTGCAGGTGCTGGTCGAGGTAAGGCCGAACCAGTTTCTTTAATTCTTTTACAGATGTACTGTACAGTGCTCTTGGGCAATTCAACAAGATCAGCAATCTCCTGATAACTGTGGTCGGCTTTACGCAAATAAAAAACTCCTCAGTATTTATCCTCTTTTGATTTACGTTGAGTGCGTTTAGTTGTTGATTTTCTGATAGGTGGCATAGTAAATTGTCATAAGAAAACACGATTAAAGCTGTTTATTATTATGCTCATGATGATGATGATTTTAACCTCATTTGAAAGGCCGTACGAAAATTAATGTTAGGGGAGTGTATTGTATTTTTCAGCAAATAAGAGAAAATTATTGAGAAAATTATTGAACAAATAAGATTCAACCGGTTGCCTCCGTACTTCCCTCTCGTACATGGCGCTTCTTTTGGTCGCTGTCATTGATGCCTGAATGTCGCTCAATGTGGTATCGCATTATCTACAATAAGATCCATTGTCATGCTTCCATTGCCCAGTTTTTGGCCGAGGTTTCCCCTTCCTGCTCTTTTTGCAACACCGCTGTGGAGGATCGCCAACATCTGTTGGTTGCATGTCCTGTGAAGTGGGAACTATGGTCTCTCGTACTACGGTCTCGATTCCCTTATATGTGTTTCCGGCCTTCTCACATTGTCTCGGCCCTTTGGTCAATGGATGTCCCGCCCTATGTTCACGCTAATCAATTCCTCAGCCTTTGCGCTGCTACTGCCCGTGCCGTTTGGTGTGCTCATTGGGCTTTTATTCGCCAGAATATTCCGTTCACTGAAGCTATGATTATCGCCAAGATCCTTAAACTTAGTTAATAATTTTCTTTTCTTTTTATTTTAATTATTGCTCCAAGCACACCTCTCTTTTGACGTGTGACTTTCCATTCAATTATTAATAAACTAATAATTCTACACAAAAAAAAAAAAATACAATATTATATATATAATTTGTTTTAACTTTTCATTTTTTGTCACAACATTTAAGTCACCGAAATTTGTCCCATCTCTTGCCCCTTTAGGAAGGTGTTTTGGGACAAATTTCGGTGACTTAAATGTTGTGACAGATTTTGAAAAACGAAAGTAATAGGGCTTCTCCTACTGAGAAAACGCCCTAAAAAGGGAAAAGCCTTTTTTCCTTGGTATCATCATTTTTCATGACTGTGTTCTTACTGCCATCTTTTGGGCCGTTGTGTAACTTTATGCCATTATATTTTAATCTGGGCAAAATGGAGATTGACAAGATAAAAAAAGAAACAAACATGTTGATCTGCAGCAAACCACACTTTTTGTTTTGTTTGAATTCTAAGACATGCAACTAATTAAGGAAGGAGGCTGACTTGCATGTCCTCTACAGCCTGAATTCCTTCTTCCGTATTTGCTTTGATATACTGTATAACAGTAAGCCTAGAGTCTTTGAAGCCATCATTGGGCCTGTGGCATTCACACGCAAACATGAGCTTCTTTCATACAGTTTGTAGAGACGAGCCAAAATTTCAGCTCTGATGTGTTGTCCAATGATTGAGGCCTGTCCTACAACTCGATGACAACTCTGTGAGACATATGTCAAGTTTACGTACATAAGCATCAGTTCAACTGTCCCTTAAAATAAACAAAACCTCACCTTAGACTGTTATACAGTACTACCCCGCAATAACGGAATTCAGTATGGATGCAGAGTTATCCATTGTTGCAAAAATTTCGTCTTCTCTTACCCTGCTTTGATCGAGAAGGAACCAATGATATAATGTGAAAAGTGTATATCTAACGTAACTGCATCTCAGGTTTGTACGGCACCAAAACCATGCAATATTGATTCCGTTATTGCGGGGTATTACTGTACAACTAATCCGAGAAAACCCTTTTTGTCACTCGGAACAAGCTGTTTTGCACACTTCGGCTATGATAGCATGCTTGCTTCCATCAACAAATTAAGAATAACCAAATGCAGAAGAAATAAAAGGCACGAGTTGACTTTTTGCTGACTGTTTGAATAAAAGTCTTTTTACACAAAAAATATATGTTGCTGAGCTCAGAAGCTTCAAGAGACTTAGACAGATTGTTAAACGGACAAATCTTACCGAACACACTGTACGAGAAAGTTAAACGAAAAAGTCACAATATGCGTTTATTAAATCAATGGTTGATGCAGAAGAAATAGAATAAAAAACGTCCTTTTTTTTTAGGTCACTGTACATTCTACAAAGAGAGAGAGAAAGGCGAAATAGGGTAAAATAACAATGTTAATAACAAGAAGAAAAATCAAATATCAATTGCAAGTTTTTTTGTTGAGTTAACTACGGTATTGTCCAAGTAGTCCAGAGGTATCAAGTAGCCAATTCAATAGTATGGATCCATTGGCATTTGTTGACAAGACAAGTGCCTTTTGCATAATGGCAGCGGCAACATAGATCTATGATATATTTGTTAATATAGATATACTTATAAATAAGCCTCTTTTCTTTTTTTTTTATCAAGCATACCTGTTGATCTTTTGTAACCAACGGATTCTCTAAAATAGCACGAACAGCTCGAGCACCGAAACGACCTTGGCCGATCTCCCAACAATTGTCAACGATGGCATCAAAAATGAATTGATTGCGATCCATGCGCAGACAACATTGGACTACATAATTACCAAATTGATCAAGTAGTAACAGAGGAACATAAGGTGCAATGTGTTGAATGACAAGTTCAGCTTGTTCGTTGGTTTGAACCATATCTATGATTTTTTGAGCTGCCCAAGTGCCGTTCTTATGCACACCAATGGATGCCAAATGAGGAGCAATGCTTACTAGCATTGAACATTTTGTGTCTTGGCAACACTGTTCAAACAATTTTTGAACAATAATATTACCAATGTAATCTAAAAGTAAGTGAGTGTCGTGGGTTTGTTTGCTTTGGAAAAACTAAAACATACCACTACAAAGCTCGACTATTTCTTCATTGCACTCAACAGCAACTGCTTCAATATCTAAGACAGCATTTACATTGTCGAATGCTTTTCGGATTTCACGCAATCTCAAAGGACTTAATTTACGATCCACACTAAACTCAGGAACAGCAGGAATATGTGTAGCATAACTGACAGGCGCACGTTCCAATTCAGATCCGTTGGGTTGGTAACCCAATTGTTCCATAATAGACAATCTTTCAAGCATCAAACGCTTGTTTTCATCCATCTCAACAGACGATGAGTTCAGCTGTTGCTTCTGAGCGTTCATCATCATAGTTGCCATCCAAATGACTGTGCTCCATTGTGTTGTTGCGTTTTTCTCCTGCGATGATTGATTTTGTTGATTTTGTTGCTGCAGCTGCTGTTGCTTTTGTTGTTGTTGCTGAGGTGTAGCGTATGAGGTTACTTTGTTGCCGTTGATGACCACATCTTCAACTATATCATTCGTGTCTGGTGCTTTGGCAAATCCGACACGGACAATACCTGTACCACGACCTAGGATCTCTTTGTTTTGCATCTTTTTACGTGCACGCACAGCATCCTCTTGTTTTTCGAAATTAACAAAGCCACAGTTTTTATGGGACAAAATGCGGATAGATTCAATGGAACCAAAACGTTGAAATAGCGATCTCAAGACAGCAGGATTGATGTCGGCTGGTATATTTCCGACCCCTATACAGATATGTTTAAGCCTTCCCTGATTGAATATACTGAGGCCTTTAATAGATACTTACATAGAGATCTTGTAGGGCCTTGAGCATTAGGACCAGCTTCACTACTAAGAGCCATAGCTACAGAGACGTCTGCTTTGCCAAAGCCTACTTTCACAGCGCTGCCTTTTACTTTGCTGCCGAGACGATTGACAAGATCTTCTTTGGCTGCCAAGGCAGATTCGACAGTCTCAAAATTGACAAAAGCACATTCTTTGTCAGACAAAATACGTGCACTCTCTACACGGCCATACGATGAAAATATCTGATGAAGATCAGGCACACTGACTGAGGAATTGATGTTGCCTAGCCATAAAGCGCGAGAAGGCGTCTGATGGCCTTCTTCGCCTTCATCTTCATTCTCTTCCTCCTTTGCTTCTTCTACATGAGAAAAAGGGTTGTACAATAAATCGTCTGTCAAATTTGAAGTTGCACGAAAATGATCAAAAGGCGAAAACGGCTTCTGGTCAGCCATGCCGAGGCTGATAGCGCGAGGGCGACGGTGTGTAGCAAGAGGAGGATTGTTGTTTATCATTGGCTGATCCAATGAGAATGGGCTAAAAGGCGTCATATCGGGATAGGTTTTGGAAGAAACGGTGAAAGCACGGTGGCGCATTGTAGGCAATTCTGGGTCGTCATGTAAACCAAGAGAAGCAAGTGTGCTTGCAATTGTTGAATTGTCGTCTAGAGAACTATCCGTCAAATCACTGAATGAGCCTGATCTCTGTGGTTTCTGTTGGGCAATATATGGGTTTAGGTTTAAAAAAGGAGAGAGTGTCGAAGAAGGCATTGTGCCAGCGCGAGCGCGTCGAACATTGTCTGAGCTGTGTTGGTCGCTGTATCATATCAATGAACTGAAGTGCGTTTACTCGATGCAACTCACATTACCTCTCTTTGTTTTTCAAATGTTTGTGAGCGTCAGATACCCACGCAAAGTCCATTGATGAAGATTGAAAGTTGAAAAAAGAGAAAGGGATACAAAAATAAAAAAAAATCAGACAGCAAGGACAAAGCTTATTAAGACACCGATGGTAATTTGAAGTTGCTTCTTTTGGAATAGATACATCAAACGGAAAAATTATTTGCGCATTTTCGAAAAAAAAAATATTTAGTAGGGGGGGGGGGCTCAATAACACTACATCTTTTTCTACATGAATTTCTTTTCATCTGAAGAGCTTAACTTGACCAATGAAAGCTCACATAGAGTTTTTCAAAAGATGAACCAGAAAATTTTTCTACATGATGAAGACTGAGAGTGTCTTTGGTTTTTACTTCAAAGACCGACGAACAACTTTTATAAAATATTACACTACAGAGTGCTTAGTGGACTAGAATTAGCCTTATACCATTGCATAGTTATACTATTGTTAGATTCGATAATAATCTTGAAAAAAAAAGTGAAGAAATTAAGCCTTCAGAGCCCAAAATGTTTAACTTAAAAAATAAATGTTAAAATACGATGTATAAAGCGTGATTATTAGGGTCACTCGATAACCAAAACTCTACGTGGGCTCTTATTGGGTGTAGTTAAAGTTCCACAGATGACAAAAATTTCATGCAGTGGTATTGAGCCCCCTCTTAAATCTATCCATCGTTTTCGCCAAAACCTTCAGTCGCACTAGACAACTTTCTTTCTAGATATCCGCAGCAACCAGATCAATTCTGTCAGGGGAGCACAAAATGTGCAATGTTACTGTCAAATTCGTTTTGGTCTACAATGAGATTTGATCTACGCTTATATTCCCCATGAGTGTGTCTATCTTGATATTTGATAATATAGCTTGTCTGGAGAAGAAGACAAATTTCTGCATAAAAAAGTCTTAAGCCTGACACCTTAGAAAAACGCTGAACTCGGCTGAAGCATATTATAGTGCACTTTATTGTATTATGAATGATAAGTTTAGCTTGTCTGTTTCCTCAAGATATATTTTGCAGTCTGTGATGAGAGCAGATCTTCTTTTTTAAAGTATGAAAAGGCCTCATATCAATTAAAAAAAAAGGGGGACAGCTTTCATTAGCACAGTAAATGCCGGCAAAACATTCCTTTTAGCCAATAGGACAGTCCTTGGTTACTCTTTCTGAGTCTCCTGTCAGTGTCCAGCCAATGTCAAACTTTCACTTGCCAAAAATATTCTTCTGTTCATTACAAGGCTTAAAAGCGAATAATTCGAAATTTTATCCAGACGTTTTTGCTTTCAAACTTGTATTTGATTTGCTCACTAAATGTTTATAGAACAAAATGAAGCATGTCTTCTTACTAGACTTTTGGACGATGATGTGAATGAACTTGGGTATTAGGATAGAACAAACTAGTTTTTTTTAGACTATAGGGAATTAAGTACAGACAAGAGAAAACAAACTATATTTTATTATAAAGCGATGAAGCTTTTTTAGTTAAAGAGGTATTTTGTCTTTTAACAGCTCCAGCAAGGACACCTTCGTAGACACTAAGCATATCTTTTTTGAGCTCCTTTTTTTCAAACTTTTCAACTGAGAAACGGCGCTGCTGATTTAAAGTATTAACGTAATGCTTTACAAGTTTTCCTGAGGCAGTCAATGAGCTTTCAGGCAATTCACTTAAGTTAGACTTTGCTTGTCTTAATGATGCTCTGTCTATCGATTTGTATGTAAAGATGTTTAGTATCAGAGATGCTGCTTCTTGGATTTTGTTGTCAGTCCTTAGATGTAAAGGATGAGTAGGTGAAAGGCCTTGTTTCTCAAATCGCTGGCTGATAAGCATCCACTTCTTTGCAGACTGCTTCTTAACATACTGATTTAGTAATCGAGCTGCTTTGACAAACGGTGCTTCTTTCTTTGGTATAAAGATGCCTTTGGAATGCAAACGCCCAGCCATTGACTCGAATGGTGATTCTGATGAAACATACCAACCATCAAACACATCCTCAAGCAATTTTACCAAATAACCTGTACAACCTGCCAATAGCTATAGAGTGCACGCTCCTCGAGCATCTAAATTGCAGCAAATAAGAATCTATTTGTAGCGACTTGAAGTTCATACGACCTAAGATTACTCGAAAAGCGGTTAAAGTAACCTTCTTGCCAGAGCTCGAAAAAGGACGATGTTGAGCCCTAATTGACCCAGTAGGCTTTTTTTTATGGATCAAAATAAAAGAAGCCAGTGTACTTATGCAGTGACTGGATCTTAAAAAGCAGGAAATTATTCTAAACTAGACTAGTTATTTGATTCAGAGAGTGTACTTTCTTTGGAATGTTACAAAAAACACGATCAGAGAGGAAAGGGATCGCAGAGAAGTGTTCACGCCAGTGAGCTGACCAGATACTGAAGACAAATACACCCATCAATTGGTATATATGGAGTTTCATGGAGTAGTCGCTGATAGTATACAGAGGAAAAGAAAGAAGGCGAAAGTTTTCAAAAAGCACAGATAGTAGGACCCTGTTCGGGCTGCCAATGTAGCGTGAAAACGCACGGTACCAGACATGGCTTTTAATACCGCATGTGAAAAGCATATGGCACGGAGTCTCAGTGCTGTAACAGTAATGGCAATGATCATCACCAATGACGTCAGGGAGAAGGCGGTAGAGGGAGGTCTTGCTTGAGATCTTATCGTGAATTAGACGATACCAAAGGGTACGGGTAGCACCGTCCATAGGGGTAGAAAGGAAGAGTCTCCAACGTGAAGGCGGAATGGCGGGTAGTGACGAGGGAACTGGTAATGCCACCGCATCTTTGAACAATTGCTTGAGAGCCCATTTATTTAAGCATGAGAGAGGAACAGCTTGATAAGAAAGAAGATCTGAAAATGGAGAGAAATCCAAGGACTCGGGAGTGGTGACTGAAATTGAATGAAGCATGCGCACTGCAATGAAAGGAGGTAAAATGAGGTCTGCCTGAGCGACTGCTTTCTTGAAACGAGACAGCAAACGAAGGAATTGACATTCAGGACTGGAGCGGAATCGGAGGCGGTTAGTAGCCATGTCAGTGATAAAGATGTCAGTCACTCGAAAGGAACGCATTGTTCTACTGAAGACAAAGGATGAAGCCTCGGGAATAGCACAAATATCCTTTAATGGGAGAACGAGGCAAGTAGGTAAGTTTGGAAAGGCTTCATGAGAGGGGCTCTTAGGAATTACATCGACAGCCCCTAAAATTGCAGCGAAAGGGCTATCAGTGTCAGTCAGAGCTGAACTTCGAGAGCTGGAAAAGAGAATTGGAATCATAGCAGAAGGAGAATTGGAGAGGGTTTGGAGTAGCCAACACATCATACGATAAAGAAAAGTTGCCATTGGAACTGAGGAAGCAAGACCCAATAGGCTGACGACAAACGCTTGTCTCAACCACATTTTCAAACCAGTTTGAGAAAAAAAAAAACCTTTTTCTCTCAGTTGGAGTTTTAGTAAATGTGGTCTGTGTTTGCTGAAATCTTCTACAAACTGAACCTACAGTTGATTCAGGAAGGTTAAGGTCTATGGCGATCCGAGCAATGTTACTTTGATAAACAAACGTGTCAGCTAACTTACCATAATCGTCTTTGAAAAGGTGTTTGTTGGCTTCCTCAAATAATGAAATAATTGTAGAAGTGCTCATTTTATTATATTTTTCAAGAAAAGACCAACAAAGAACAATGAGTTACATGATAAATCGCAGAGTTTATAAATCCGCAGCTTATTTAGGTTTCATTGTATAAATGACCACTTTTTCTTTTAAATTAATCAATAATATGATGTAACAAGGATTTATTAAATAAAGAGGGGATAGGAGTCTGATAGATTACCAGCATGTTTAAGATAAAACCTCTTTTCGTTTTGTGAGAATTAAAGTCTTCTGGAAACAAGCTAATCTAGAAAGAAAAGAGAGAAGAACAACCTTTCAACAATGCCTCGCAGTTAAAGAATGAGCTGCAAGAAAATGTAGCTGAGCATGGTTTGCACCATACAAGTAAACCATCAATGAGATCACAGCCATTGTTGTGTTCGTATAACAAACTTGTGTATAAATGCCTAAACTAACCAAAAAAGCATACACTTTCTGATACCTACAGCTGTCTGTTTATAAGGAATGAAAGAGAAAAAAGAAAGTAGTATCTTGCACAATTTGATATATTTAGATATATAGAAATAGAGATTTATATGCAACAATAGTTCGCTCTAAGAAGCTTAAAGACCCTATTTGTTAGTTTGCATGAAAAGCGGATAAAAGTTTTGTATCCAACATCTTGTCCTACATAAGATAAGTGTCAAAAATGCTAATGCATTCAACCTCTCCCCTCTCTCTCCCCTCTCTTTTTCTCTTCACTTTCCCATCCAGACTTTATATATAAAAAAAAATAGAGTGGTCCAAACAAATGTAAAGGGAGCTAACTGTTATTCGTTTTATTCTATTTTTCTTTTGAACACTCAAATTATTGAATGTCAAGAAACTCATTTGCCTTTATACCAAATGTTTGCCAAAACTCAGTCGAATCTAAGCGAGGTTTAACTCCTCCACGAGCTACAATATCCTCCAAAGATCCATCTCCAAGCTCTTTGCGACAGGCATCGTCATTGGCTGCAAGATCTCTAGCCGTCGAAATCTGCTCTTCATTTCCCCAGACTAAGAACAATTTGATCCAATCGTAGCAGCCATTGTCTGTCACAATCCATCTCTCACCAGGTGTAAACTGCTGATGCACAGCTACAATAGCTCTTGCAACATCTTTACCATGTATCAAATGTAATTGACGCGTCAATAGTTTGTTGCGAATAGCCTCTCTAGTAGGAAAGCGAGGCACCCAGTTTCTTGGTTGTCTAAGTTTCATTCGCCCCGCAAGAAAGAATGAGTATACAAAGGATGACACTCTTTTCTTCTTATTTCCATTTACCTTTCATTACCCCACAAACCAGACAAATGCAGCACTACACCACCTTTTTCAAGCAACTTGTCTTCTGCACCCATACGTCCTGTATCTTTTGTTCTGTCTAATGGAGTGTGTCTATCGGCCGGATTACCGTCAAAAGGCCTTGTTGAAGAGAGCAAAATCCATTGCGCCTGAATTTGATGCTTAGCCTCATAAGCATCCATCAATGCTGTCATACAATCTGGCTGCATAACTGGAAAAGTGACGAGGATTGTCTTTGCAAGTGGAAGAGATGAAACATTTATATCTTCACAAACTGAAGGCAAAGACCATTGTATTGTGCTGTTTCTTCCGTCGCGAGTTGTTGCTGCATAGTCCATACGCAAAGAGACTAAAAGCTCGGCTAAAAATTGTCCTGTCCAACCTAAACCTAAAATAAGCATAGGTAGTGCAGCAGATACTACGTGTTGGTCCATTTCAGTTGCTTTGAAAGAAAGAAAAAAAAAGTCAACTTGCAGGTCTAATTTAATGAAAGGAAGTTCAGTGTGTCAGAATCGTGACGGCGTATCCACAGAATGCACAGTTTAGCATGATGAAATATCACTCACTGGATTGTTAAGATTTGAATGATTTGGATCCAAAAGCTATGTAACAGAAATAAGCTAATGATTTCTGAATTTCTCTACGATCCTCATCCCCTTTGGCTCTCATTAGTGTGTCGGAATCAAGATAGCCTAAATAGGCTCCATTCATCAAGCTTTGGTAATCCAAGTCGTAGACATGTAACAATGAAGTTGCATAAAACATGTAGAAAATTTTTTTTCTCTCTCTCTGTGACACTAATATGGTTTCTTCTTGCGCTGCATCAGATCGACAACAACATATAACCGCATTAAAAGAAAGGCTTCTCAATTACAAGCTTAAAAACGAGCTTCTGGTAGAGTACCTAATGAAGCAATAACTGCCATCCATCGCTCAAACTAGACTATCAATAGATTCAGCAGGAAGTTGAGCGAGAAGCTCAAATAGTCCAAAAGGAGCAGCTTGAGGAGACTGAAAGAGCTCGATTGGAGCAAGAGAGACAAACCTTACTAGAAGAGTTGCAAAGGATGTCAGGTAATTATTAAACGCAACAGATGGAGAAAGAAGAAAGTAACCGAGATTTAACTAGCACCTGCAAACACATCAGCACCACAACAGCAGTCAGTTTCTGGCCAACCAGCGCCACAGATAGTTGCTTTACCGCTAGCTTCCGCCACTCCTGTTAGCCTGCAACAACCACAACCACAAGCATCGTCGTTACATACATTATCACAATCACAGCCACTGTCACAACAATCTCAACAACCTCAGCAGCTTCAAACACCACAACAACCTGAGCAACCACAACAGCTTCAACAGTTACCACAACAGCTTCAACAGTTACCACAACAGCCTCAACAGTTACCACAGCAACCTCAACAACTATCACAGCAACCTCAACAGTTACCACAACAACCTCAACAATTACCGCAACAACCTTACTACTTCTTGTTACCACAGCAATATTCTCAACAGCATCCCCACATTCATCCTCAGATACACCCATACCCACAACCTCATCCTCATCCACAACTCCAACCTATGCAACAACCTTATCCACAACAACAACAATCTCACCCACAACAGCTTCATCCACAACAACAACCACATCCACAACAACAACCACGACCACAACCAATGTATCAATCACAACCACAATCGCTTTTTTCTGCAAATGCATTTGGTTATCCCACAATCACGGAAAAGGAAGCTATTGACTGGTTGCGTAACGGCCTTTAACAATCTAGGCCATAGTATTGAGATCTGTAAAATATAAGAATGTGAAAGTATAAAGGAGAGAAAAGGATTTACTTTGCAAAAAAAAAAAGGAGTAGCTTTTGCCAATGATACTTATTTTGATGTTTGCTTATACGCACTTGTATTGAGAATCTGTTTGCCACACATGGCACAGATACCCTTCTTGTAAGCACATTCTATTGAACATATAAGTATTGGTCTGATGTCTTTAGTAGCAAGATGGAATCTTACCTTGACAATAATGAGCCTTGTCTTGATGCACTTTGTTTTTACATAGCTTACATTTACTTGATTCCAACGGGTTGAATCTATTCAATCAGGTTAAAGGTGGTGTCATTCAACAAGGCTGTAATAGCTCTTTTACCTTATCTTTGCCGATCGTGATAGCAGTTTGTTCTGATTCAGTTTTCTACCAGAAGAGCCAGCTTGTTAAAAAAAAAAGAAATGAGACCAAGAAAAAGACAAGGTAAACTGAATCTACTTACGTACAACATTACTTGCACCATCTTTCCATTTGTCAGGAGCAGCTAATGCTGTCAACTTCTTTTCACATTTCTTGCACACCATTGTATATATAAGAAACTTAGTTGCGAAAAAAAAAAACTAAGAATAAAAATAAGTTATTTAATATGTTAAAAAAACTACTTCCTGATTGGTCAGCTGTAATTTATGCACAGTTTGAGCACAAAGCCTGAATGGCTTCTCTTCTAATATAGCCTTTGTCTATCTTTAAAGAAATCTAGGTGGCTCCAGAAGCGCTCGAGATAAACTGGTTTTTCAGATATCTGTGTAGAGAAAGTGATTTGTTGGTTTGAATGAGATTTTGATAAAGTCGCGAATGTTCTTATGGAACACATATCATCTTAAGTTTTCAATTTAAAAGAGTCTGGATCATACAGATGATTCTTTAAAATGGCCTCAAGCTTCTTAACGTATAGACAGAGTTGTAAAACACTATTTAAATACGACATGCTTCCTTCGAAAGTAAGCCTCATAAGATCTACTTGATCATTAGAACGATTGGATCTGAAGAGACCGAAAAGATGGTAAAGTTGCTTTAAACTGGAAAGAGACACGTTTTAGAAGCATGCTTTCCTTTGCTAGTTCACAGTATATCAGTTGATATTGAACGAATATATCGATAGGCAAGTACGAAAAGATTTCCAAAGGTAGTTTTGCTAGCATTGTCTTTGATCAATAAAGAAAATAAATCTTGATACAGTACAATTCAAGACTAGCGTCATTTTGATGCAGTCAGACGTTATAGGCGCAACTCCCTAAAGTGGCTTTAGAGGAGGGGAAAAGGGAGTTTAGAAGAAAGTATGGCAAGTATCAACTGAAATAAAAGAAATAAAGCCTCTTTTATTATTATTCACATATCGATATACCACTTGGATTTATCGAGAAGCTTCCAGTTTTTCGAAATGCTTTTTAGCAGCAGCAATGTTAAGTAAAGTAGCTGCAGATTCTATTTTAATAAAAAAAAAAAAAAGAAAGGATTAGCTACTAATGTATTCATTGTTTCTGTAATAACATACGAATATTTGGATCAGACATCACAATCATAGCATACGTATTGTTTGTCAAGACATCAATAAAAGCAGTAAAACTACTGCCTCTGATCTCCATACTTTTAAACCGTGTTTGCGAACGACTAGTATAACCTATGAGATAAGTGATTTATACTCTCTCTCTTCACTCTACTTTACCTGCAACCTAGATTGAATTGTTTGATGATATTACTGATCTTTTCGAATCGATGATGATCTTGATGAGGTATTGTTGCGGAAGTAGCGATGACCAAGAAAGTAGTTCTCTCAAACAAGACAACTTCATCAGCATCACAGATACGGCAGAAATGATCCAAATGGGATTCTAAGACCCGAATGTTAGGAATCAAACAATGAACAATCTTGGACCAAGCCTATAGATTGAAATGAGTCATAAATCAAACAGTACAGAAAGTATTTTATCCTCACAGCGTATAACGTTTCATCCCAAATAGAAGTTCTAAAAGCTTGAATTGTCAATGGTTCAGATCGTTTCTGTAGTTCAGTTACTCTTTGTTCAAAAATCTATACAAAGATATCAGTAATAGGAATTGGTTAGCTCAGATATAAACTCTCTTTTACTTGGTCTCGTTGGTGTTCAGGTACTAAATCCATCTTGTGAATCAAACAGAAGATACGTGCTTCTTTTGAGTTGGCTAAAATAGCTTCTAGACACGACTGATAATAATGAAGATCTTTCTCCCAATCTCGGCTTTCAACATCAAACACATAGATCAACACTTCGACATTCTTGAAGATTCTATCTCTTTGTGAAGCAAAATAGTTTTCCATGAAAGCCTCTTGACTGTTTGCGACTGTGAGTTTCGTACGTCTATACACTCTTTTGCCATCACTTACCCACCACAATCCCACAAGTTCAGCACAAGGTTGCCAAGAAACTTGACGTTTGAATGTTCCACATCGACTGTTACTGTTGTTAGTCATGACTCGCAACAGTTTGTGCTCGTTTCTTACTTGTGGCTCCTAATCTTCTTGTGTCTCGAGCAATATAGTTGCTAAAAATAATGGATCGCATCGACGTTTTCCCTGAGCCACTCTTGCCCATAAGCAGAACCTAGCATAGACTAAGTCAGTTGAATGGCTTTATTCTCTGCTTCTGTTTGTTATTCTTGTTACTTTCTCCTTCTTTTTCATGTCTCTATAGATTCTAAAGAAAAGAAATATGCAAATGTCGCTGATAAAAAAAAAAAAGAAATATTAGCAGAGGGGTTTCAAAAGTTTATGCAGATAGAATCAATTACTTGGCGGGTATAAAGCAAAAAAAAAAAAAAAAATAAAAAAAAAAACGAGTTTCGGGTTCCTTTTTTTTTGACATGGAAGAAGCAATTAACCAACTACAAGATCTAGTAATTGAACTATATTGAAAAGCAACAAGACACAGTTGTTTTAATACCTTTTGCTAGGGCGTTACTCGAGGACAAGCTAAACGAGCATTAGCAGTAAGGCTGATGGTTATTTTTCTAGTCGCGACACTCTAACAAACAAGATAGAGATATAATAATGACGTTGCACTTGCTGCTGATTATATCTTTTCAGGCGCTGACTTGAGTGATGATGAAACAGAGCAAAAGGTTTGTTTTGTTGAGATACACTCTATTTTGCATCACTTAACCTTTTGAAATATGTAGCCTAAAGCAGAACCCATTGATAACGATCATCTATTCAAAGAGACAATAGAGAGTAAGAAAAGGTCTTGTCATATCATTCTTATTCTACATTGACAACATAAGTTTAGGCTCTGTGCATTTAGACAAAAACGATCCACTTCATAATACTACTTACGATGTATCCAAATGGGGTATTGTACCCGTCACAGCAGAGACCAAACCTGCTCAGCATGATTTTTCTTCTTCTTTGACTTGGTGGAAAGATCCAGAAGATCCAACAGAGCGCCTTGCTTCTACAAGCATGTAAGCAAATGATAGATGATTTAAATGGACTTGGTATTAAGCACCTATACATCTTTTTTTTTGGGGAGGAATTAGACCTATTGGGTTAAGACCACCTTCTTATCACTTTGCTTATTCACCCATTATTGTTCAAGCCTTGTTTCATATCACTGCATTTCAACAGGCTGTTCTTTCTTTTCGGCCTATACCCTATGCATGGGGGTCGCCTGAAAATTATTGGAAAGGATTTGGTGAACCTGTACCGAATTACAGGATGCATCCCAAAGCCAGTCAACCACCTAAAGAACCGACCGAATTAGATTTATCTGAAGCAGAGTTGATTTCATTTGAAGGAGAAAAAGAAGAAGTTCAGCTAATCGCATTGGATTCACCCGAATTGACTTTGAACGAATTAACCTTAGAAGACAAACCATTATCATCCCAACAACAACAGCAACAACAACAACAACAACAACAACAACAACAACAACAACTGCAACAACAACAACAAGAAGAAGAGAACGAATTGGAAATCATGACCAGTTCAATGCAAGCATTTGCCGAATTACAACGCTTGTTTGCCTTTCTGGGTAACACACAACGTCAATACGGCAGTGTATCTCATTTTGTCAGAGCATTAAACTCAAAAGACCAACAGACACCAAGTCAATGGGGAAACAACGAAAAGTCATTCGAGACCTTCTTGGACATGCTCATCCTCTGTCTGGTAGAGGTAGACGAACAATCCGAAAAGGCAGTTGATATGGATTTCAAGCCTATCTTTCGAAAGTAAGTTGGATCCCTAGAGACAAATGCACAGGAACTAAAAAGAGAAAGAAGCTTATTTGTATTAAAGGCTCATATTGAAGAAGGAGATGACTATGAAGAAGAAGAAGTGTACTATCTCTCTATAGGCACAGGTCATGGCATGCATTCGTTCCATGAATGTCTTGACCCACTTGTGTTTGATCAGTATCCATCCGATCACTACAAATTCACTTCATTCAAACAGATCCCTCCTTTACTCTGGGTGGTTCTTGAAAACCAGACATCAGACTACCAGGTCGACAAAACCATCTATCTGGATCGATACAGACAGAGCAACAAGCAGAGAGCAATTCAGGAATTCATCAAGATGGACGGGTACACAAAGGAGATGGCTCAGATAGATCAAGAGATGCAACGACTCAGACAGAGCCAAGGTATGGACAGACTGGATATCCTGAGTCAAGCATATGCCTATTTTGAACAGAGCCATGAAGGATTGAGGACACTGTTGACCTCTGTGCAACATGACCTTCAACACCAGTTGGATCAGTTGGCATCACGCAAAGAAGGATTGAGACAGGCTAAGGCGTGTCTGTTTGAGGACATGAAGGAGTGTCCTTATGATCTGCGTGCCACATTCCATCATGATGGTAAGAGTGGTACAGGCCATTATTGGGCTTATGTCTATGTCGAATCCTCTGAGGTCAGTCTGTTGGAAGACATGGAGCCTACACGAAAGGCAGGATGGTTCAAGTTTTGTGATGCTTCAGTAACACCTGTCAGTGAAGATGCCGTGTGGAATGATCCTGTTAGACCCTTTTCTATGCTTTATGCAGATCGGTCCATCCGTCAGTTCACAAGAGATCAGTTGAATGCCTGTATACCAGACAGTTTGAATGATTTTATTCAGGCAGATCATGCCTGTCTTCAACAAGAGATAGAAGCCTATAAGCATCCCAAACAGCCAGAGGAAGATGATAGGGTATCCATTGCCTCATCCAGTTCACTTCAGCAGTTTAATGCGATGGTATCTGCACCAGAAAAGGAAGAAACAGAGGAAAAGTACATGTATACAGGAGAAGGATTTGATCAACTCAAGAATAAGGTGAACGAATCCATGAGGTTGGCTAATTCATTGGCGAGTGATGATAGTGTCTTTTTGAAAAAGTAAGATCCTTAGAGACAAGAAAGAAGAAACTCATCTCTTGTTTTTTTTTTTTTGTAGATTTGAAGCCTTCCTGGCTCGAACACAGAACCGTGCTGCTCTTGAGCATCTCTATCTACTGTATTCTTCTGAAGATGGTATTAATGAAGAACTATCCAAACAAGACAACGATCTGGAATTGATCTGGAATGAATACGATGATTACAGAGAGATTGGTCAACAGATGGTCAAAGCGTTAGACTATTTTGTCCAACAGGATCATCAACATGCCCTAGAGAGCTTCTTGGAAACAAAGCGTCAAGAGGCCATGTGGAAGACAGAGTTGATGTTGAATCAAGAGGTAGCTCAAGCCTATCCTGGATTAGAAACCCTGAGTTTTGGAGGACTGATCAAGCGATGTGGTCAGTATTCACTCAAGGTACTGAATGAACTTGCCTATGCCAAAGCCATCAATCCAGCCTATCGTATGCGAGGATTAGAAGATGGTCTGAGAATAGCCCAACAGGCACAGAGTATGATAGCAGACAGTACATCCACAGAAGGAGATGTTGTTCACCAACAGCTTCAAAATCGATGGCTTTCATTTACAGATGAAATAGAAGGTGAACTGTCAGAACAAGAAGCGAATCTGTTGAACACAATGATCATGACCTGGTTTGAAGGACAAAGTACGGAAGAAAGAGTGGTTGGTTCAAAGCCCTTGACGTTGGACATGCCTTTATGGCAAAAATATCAACAGTTGCGTGACACATCAGAATCCATGTTGACCTTATAATTTTTTATTTATTTCTATTTTTTTATTTTTTTTTTCTTACTCTATTTTTTTTGATAAACATGAGTTCTCATGAGAACATGCGACAAAGGCTCAATTCAAACAATACAGCTACTTATCGAGATTTAGTGATTTTCGAAGAACGGCTTAGAGGCAACATGACAAGACTCTTAAAACGAAAGAGAAAATATGAGTGTATGAAAGAAAACACTTGTTGGGTAACAAACTGACTTGTTTTTTTTTCTTTTTGGGCAGTGTTATTGGTCACTCTGTTTATCTTTCTAACTTGGTTCTTTTATGCTGTCTTTATTGACCCAAGCAAAGTAAAAACTAGATAGTTTTTTAAATAGATGAAAGGTTTTAACTATTCAAGTTTAGGTATTCATGTTTCATCTTTTAAACACAATAGCCTTGTTAAGTGTGGCTGGTGGCCTGGTGTTTTTCTATCGATCTGGCATGTATTCAGAAAAGATTGTTTATGCTCAAAAGTAAGATTAGTGTAAGCTATTTAACTTGTTCTGATCATTCTGAAATAGATTTGTACCCCACTGTAATCATGCACTTCAGTCATTTAACTTGGAATTCAATAAGCAACATCAAGGCGGCCTTAATTTCCTCGCCAATATACCTAGACATTTCCAAGAAGGATTTGAATCGTATCGTTCACAATACCATGCAAGAAAGAAAGCAAGACAAGCCAAACTAAAGCAGTAATAACATTTATTATTAAATTTATTAAAAATCAGTGACTCGACCACCATAGCTCCAGTCATTGTGTTTAAGTGGTTCATTTTTAGGTCCATTGACTTCACCTGTCTTTGGATTGACATCACCAGTGAATTCGGGTGCAGGTTTCTTGATAACATCATCATGCAATTCGTTGGCTGAGCTAGTGGCATCTTTGGCTTGTTTCTTTCGTATCAAATCCAACATTTCCTGTTGTTGCTTTCTGTTACCAAGTGGTAATGGTCCTGGTCGATTTAAAGAAGTATAAGTACGATAGAAACTGTGTCTTAACATAAAGAAAAAAATAAAAAAAAAAATAAAGAAAAATGAAACTACGCTTTTTATTGATGATGGATGCCATCTGATTGGCTATTAGTAATCATAGTCTTCTTCAGTCATACATTCATCTTCCATATAAAAGGTAGGCATCAAACGACGTGCTTGTTCAATATACCATTCACCATTACTCAACTTACAGAGTGTGAGTGCAGTCACCATACCCACCAGCATATGCTCTACAATTTCCTTTTCGAGATAAATCTTATATGTCTCTTGGGTATCTTGATAGTTTTCAAAAACAACCTGGATCAAATCATCACCAGCAGCATTTGCCGAGAAGGGTGCAATCTCAGCTATTCTCACAAAAACCCATTCAAACTTCTCTGTCTGATGCACTTGTTCAGGATTCTTGATTCTCTTCTGTACCACTTTCTTTGTATCTTCAGAGGTAGTACCGACTGTATCGACCAAGAAAGACATGTATTGTTTCTGAATGGTCAAGGTGGTCTCAGTCATCCAAGAGGTGTCCATGTCAGCCATAGAGGTACCGAAATAATCAGCACAGGCCTTGTTGTAAGCACCTGGCATCTGCATGATGATCTGTTTACATTTAGGCAACTGAACCTTGGCAAGAGCACAGATAGCACGAGCACCGGCAATGTCGTCTGCATACTCGGGGGCTACATTTCGAATCTGGAGGTATCTCAGGAAGGCATCAATCAGGATAGGTGCATCTATGAAATCTCGCATGGAAGTAAATCGACTTTGACGGATAAAGGCATTACCGAAATAGACTTGAGCTACCTCTCTAAAGTTCACCTCAAGTCCTTCCTCTTCTTCTTGATCAGGCACAGTATCGATCGCTGTCTTGGCTGCCTCGAAATCGACAGCTGCTTCAGGATCATCTGGTGTGTCTGCACTGGTAGCACGACCCAAGAACATATTGGGACCTGTCTTGATACCACCGAAACGAAGGTAATTATCGAAAATAGCACGCTTTTCTTCTGAAAACTTGTGGTTCTTTCGATATTTCCAGATAGCATATTCTACTCTTTGAGCCAAAGGATGTTCACTAAAAGAAATAGTAGTTAGTTGCATAGAAACATAGGGGGTCCAACCAAGGTCCTCTACTTTACGGATCAAAAGGATCTTCAATGACATCTTCTGCATGCTTTTCAACATAGTCATCAGCCAGTTCAGTACCTGCCTCAGGTAGATTGGTACTTTTGGACTTCTTCTTCTTTTTCTTCTTCTTTTTATCGTCTGATTTAGCTTGTTGAGTAAGGCTGATGGGAGTAGCTAGTTCGGTAGGCATAGAAGGAATGGTCTCTTCTACCTGTTCTCCATCCTGAACAATCACTTCTACATTGTCATATAAATCCTCTTGTTGATTCTGATTAAGAAAGTCCTCACTATTCACCTAGATTAGGCAACTGTTCAATAAGAAAAGACAATGCTTACATGAACTTTTCTCTATCTTCTTGATGTTGTAGATCTTGCATTAGAAAATAAAGAATAACGCGTCATGACTTTTTAAAATTTATTTTATATCAAATTGAAATCTGATATCATCAAACGCGCCTTGATCAAGCCATGATCGCTCTATAAAAGTCACATGGTTGCCATAATCTATCAGTATCACATTGCTTGTTCGAGTACCATAGGTGGGTTCCTTTAAGCCTAGGTATTCAGGCCAATCAAATTGAGGGATATAGATACGGGTTTGAAGGTCACGTAAAATCTGATTAGCATCCTCTGTATTGGTCATAGGCTCAGTTGTACTAAATAAATAAATCAATAGGTTTGAACAACAATAAGTCTAGACAGAATTAACCTTAACAAATCAAACAAAGCCTGAATTAAGCTGGACTCCTCTTGATGGTGTAATATATCAGCTAATTTAGCTTTACCTTCCTCTACTTTTGGCCATGGTTCAGTTAGAATAGAATTAGAGAGACCTATGAATAAGATGAGTAAAAGAAAGACATTAAAAAAAAAGGGTAAGTCTTACCATAGATCTCTTTTGGTTTGAGATGAAGACTAGGTTGATCTTTACGATTGGTCATGTAAGCCATGGCAGTTGATGGTTGACTGAAATCAAAGCAAACAAGATTGAATCCATTATAGAGTTGACTCTGTTGTTGTAGATTGTCTATGGTGGCATTGATATCGTTGTCAGACTGAAGATAATCGCGTACCAGTAAACCTCTTGAAAGAGAGCTTTGGTGTTTCTGTTGTTCTCTAAAGTTTGTCAGGGCAGAGAATCGACCTGATCGAGTGATGCCAAGCCAAGTACCGTTCTTGAGAGAAGGATCTGTCAGATGCACTTCAAGATCAGTGCCGGCTAGAATGTGTTGATGAGGTGATTCCCAGAAATGAGCTCTGGTGGTAGGTCGTTTCTTGAATTCATCGCGATTACTTGCAAATAGGCTGTTGTGTATCAGTCAATAGGATTAACCTATATATATATATATATTTCATTGTTAGCTTACAAACGGTATTTAGGGTGATTGTCTACTGTCCAGAATAAGATACACATGAAAAGGAAAGAATGACTTCATACAAGAAGAGAGTACACGGACCATGCTAGGTTACCATTCAATCTCCGAAGTAGGTGCATTAAAGGAGGGATAGAGCAGGTTCACGTGATATGGCTATTTCAATTCTGACTTTAGTTGGTAGGAGGATACAACACATCATTGTGTGTGTGTGTAGATCATTCAAGTAAGGTGGGGGGGATTCCTCCTTTATCGTCAACTTTATTATCTCATGACTGAACATAAGTGGCTCATTTAGCGGAGACGAAAAAATAGAAGAAATCGATGTGTCTATTGAATTTATTTGTTGATTAGCATGGATGATCATTTACCAATAGAAATCGAGTATGTACAAAAATAACTTTACAATGAATTCAAATGACTGAAGTAGTGTGACAAGGCTACTTTCTGTATTCCCCGCCCTTTTTTCTTATGGACTCCGTTTCTTTACAATAAAAAAGTAACCCTTTTATTTTCTCTATCTGAGTTTAAGGAGTGTATTTCTAGATGGATAGAAGGATGATCGGAATCTGAAATTATCCTCATGTTTCTAATCTAAACACCAATCAAATGAAAGTAGTTGTGTTCTATTTTCTTTTTTGGATACTATAAATTAAGCCCCATTTCGATTTTAATTCTTTTGCTTTTTCTTTCATATCATATAAACAATATAAAATATAACAAAAAAAAAAATACTCTTTAACTCATCTCCCCTTTTCCCTTTTCCTCCTCCCTTTTCTTCTTCTTATCACGAAATCCTCTTTTTTCCCTTTTTCCCTTTATATATTATAAAGATAAAAAAAAAATTAAAAAAAAAATATTTTCTCTTAAAAAAAAAAACTAAAAAAAACACATACACACACACATCTCATTCCTCTTCTATTTACACTCATGTCTACTCGTACCGTATCTGTAAAAACCTTCAACAACAACAAGCATCATCATCATTCCAACAATGTGTCCCCTCCACCCAATCATGTTACGTCATTGAAGCCTACTAACAAGAAGCAACCCAAGAAGAATCAACCCAAGTTGCAGGCAACCAATAACAATGTAAAGCAGAACAATCCCAAGAAACGCCGTCAAACTAAAAAGGCTTCTTCTGGTCATACCAGTGAGGATGATACCTCTTCTTCTGCTTCTTCTTCTGAGGATGATATGTCTCCTACAAACAGAAGAAACAGCAACAAGCGTCAATCTTTTGAATACAAAAGGTAAGATTATCCTATATATTTATAGAGTATATCTCCCTAACCAATATATATATATATTAGTTTGGTTGATCAAGTCTATGCTGGTCCTACATTCAACAATGCTCCTGCTCCAAGTGCACTTCCTATCCCTGCCTTTAATGCTCGTGGTTCTCCCATCAACTATCACCCTACCATCTATCATCCTGTAAATCCCTTTTTCCAACAACAATCCATGGATCTTATGAATTTGATTACTGCTCAAAAAGTTGTTACTGCTACTGAACTAGAACAGACTAATTTGGCCCTTTCTGAAATCCAACGCGGTCTTCGTTCTATGCTCAAGATTGAATCCTAAATTACAAGAAAACCCGATACAACAAAAAAAAAAAGAAAGAAAAAAAAAAGGGCAGAAACAACTTTTTTTTTTTTCATAGATCTCATTGGTGGAAACACTACTTTTTCTTTTTATCTTCTCATTCTAATTTTTCTTTCTTTATTTTTGTATCATATTTTATCTTTCTCTTTTTTGCTTTTCTTTTTTTTTTGTAATTAATTTTTCTTTCTATTTTTGTATATTTCCCTTTTTATTATTCATCTACACTTTCTCCCTTTTATATCATCCGACATTTTACCTCGCTACAATTATTTTTGAGTTTTTTTTTTAACTTACTACCATTGATTCTTTTTTTTTTTTTAGTTTTGTTATTGTTCATTTGCTGGTATTTTTTTTTTTATTTTTTCATTGATTTTTTATATTTTTTTTTTAACAGCATAACAATTTACATTACCATTTTTTTTTTCTTCCCTTTCTTTTTTCCCCACTATCAGAAATCGATTATTTGTTCAGATAAACTGATAAAATAAAAAAAAAAGAAAAAGGAATATTATCCTTGTCCAACCAGAAAAAGAATCATTTGTTGTCAATTTAAAAAGGAATCTATTATATAGATACAATATTTCTTTATTTGGATAGATTGTTATTCTAATTAAACATTGAGTTCCATTTCATACACTACAGAAAAGATAACGTGTATTGCATCTGTTTATGTACACTTGAAAAGCACATACACTTTCCGGACCGGATACTGAGTTTGAATAAATTAGTTTTTTGGGGGGACACATAAAGGGGGGGTATAAGCTGCATTAAGGTTGGAGGGAGAGTAATGAAAGAAATAGAGTGAGAGAGAACAACAAACAGAGAGGGAGGAAATCAAATTGATAGATCCTCCTTTTCATAAACATGGCTGCCCAAATTTCCAAGAAGAGAAAGGTACACTAGATGGATGAACAGATGGATGGATTCAATCGATTGACTTGCTTTTTTTTCAATATGGAAACTCATTTGGCTTTTTTTTTTTTGATAGTTCGTAAGTAACCTCATTTCACATAGTCATAAAGATACTCATGTCACATGTAGGTCGCTGACGGTGTCTTTTACGCTGAACTCAACGAATTCTTTACTCGTGAACTTGCTGAAGAAGGTTATGCTGGTGTCGAAGTCCGTGTGACTCCTGCCCGTACTGAGTAAGCGTTGACAAGTGATGACAATCATAAGCTGACATTCCTTTAGAATCATCATCCGTGCCACTCACACCCAAAAGGTTCTTGGTGAAAAGGGTCGTCGTATCCGTGAATTGACCACACTTGTTCAAAAGCGTTTCAAGTTCCCTGAAAACGCTGTTGAACTTTACGCTGAACGTGTTCAAAACCGTGGTCTCTGTGCCATTGCTCAATGTGAATCTGTCAAGTTCAAGTTGCTTAACGGTTTGGCTGTTCGTCGGTAAGGAAGTGATGACTATAAATATGAAAGCATGATCTTGATTCATTCTCTTAGTGCTTGTTACGGTGTTGTCCGTTTCGTTATGGAATCTGGTGCTAAGGGTTGTGAAGTCGTTGTCTCTGGTAAGGTTCGTGCTGCCCGTGCCAAGGCCATGAAGTTCGCTGATGGTTTCATGATTCACTCTGGTAACCCTGCCCGTGAATTCATTACCACTGCCGTTCGTCACGTTGATTTGCGTCAAGGTGTCTTGGGTATCAAGGTCAAGATCATGTTGGACAGTGACCCTACTGGTCGTAACGGTCCTAAGCAAACCCTTCCTGATATCGTTACCATCCTTGAACCTAAGGATGAAACTCCTATTCTTGAACCTACTGCTCAAGATTTCAGACCTGCTCCTGCTGCTGTTGCTGAGCCTGTTGAAGCCTAAAAGTGTTGTTGTTTTTTTTGGAAAATAAAAAAAAACATGATAATTATTTAGATTGGGACAAAGTAACATCTTATAGAGAGAGTGGATGACTCGATCTGTGCTGCATAAATCACGTTGAATTCATGACCAATTATGTATATCAGCAGGAACAATGTCTATACAGAAAAGAAAGAATAGCCGAAACAAAGACCCCAATTTTATTTATTTCCCTCTCTCTTTGATTTGTTTATTTATCTTTTTCTTTCATCATGTACGATAAAGAATCGTTAGCTATCGTTTCCTCTGTTCTGTTTCCCCAACCACCTATGGAAGGCACATTAACAAAAAGAAGACGACTTCATACCTTGCCTGGTGCATGGGTTGATGATAATGAAGAAGAAGAAGAAGAAGAAGAGGTATTTATACGAAAGATATCAGCCACGCCACCCAGAATCACTACAGAACTCTTGGGCACCAACGAGGAAGATATTGAACTATTGAAACAGACGATAGCCAATCTGAAACGAGAAAAGGAAAGACTGGAAGAAACAAATGATATCGTCAAGAAGAGTATTCAGGTTGTTGCCAGAAAACGTTTAAAAGCACACAGTCATAAAAAGCATCGACAGTTGGAAGAAGAAGAATTTATCGTCATCTCAAACGAACTGAAGCCCACGCAAGATGAATTAAAGGCAGCGGGTATTGATGGTTGGGAATGGATTACTGCCTATTGATCTGTATATATCACGAGTTCATAACAATAATAAAACGGACTTTATGAGTGTTGTTTTGTGTGACATAGTGCATGAATATACATTAGACAAGGGAGAAAGAATAACAATCAGACTCTCCTTTTTTTTTATTATAGAAAAGCTTAAAGAGAAACAACATGTAAGCTAATCTTCTTTGACTGGTCTCCTTTCACTACTCCTCAATTCTCTTTGGTTTGATAGACAAGTAGAGTTTGTATAATCGGGATATTCTGAAGATCCATATAAAGAGTTCATTGTTTGATATTCAAAACTAGCTTAAATCATAGCATTCTTTTTAAGTCTAAAGTATTGTGTCACTCTAACTGTTTGTTTGATAGTTCATTTAATAGGGTGGAAAGCATGATCCATGTGTCTCTTTTTTTTGTTTGTTGTCAAAAAAAGAGATTTTTTTTTATTAAACTGCTTAACCTATTGATTTCTTACTGCATAAATCTACACTTGTTTCTCTCTTTGGTTAGCAAATCAATGTCAGATATTGAAGGGTGTGATTATATGCCAATGATGCTCAACTTTGAATGAATGTGTTGTTCTTGTCCTCAAGTCTGTCAGTGGGAAACAAGCAAGTTCTTTTGGGTTTATATATGCAGTGGAGGACATTGACTAGGTTAGTCCAGAATAGCTTGGTCTGTGTGATTTGTCTGTTATATAAATAGAAAGTGCACATACATCCAACTTGGTAGCATAAGAGACTATGCGGTTTCTTTTGATTTGATATCTTGGTAAAAAAAAAGGCCTAGCTTGTCTGTTCAAGTAGATAGGCTATTGATACTTTTTATGTCTGTTTGCTCATTCTGGATAATCACTCAGTACGATAAAACTTGTTTGTATCCCCCTGTCTTATTTCTTTACGTATACATTGAACTTCTTTTTGTTTCAGATAATGTGTTGAATCTTGTTGGAACATTATTCAATGGCAAATGAACACTGGTTTGCTTTGTTTGACTTGAATAGCCACTAAGCCCTTTGAGATAGAAGTGCAAAAACAAATAGTGCGATTTCTCTAAAGAAACTTACTAGAATCATTTTCATAGTCTTCTTTATTATTCTCATGCTACTATCTTGAGAGAACAGAGAGACGCATGTAGCAAAACTGAGTGCATGTAACAAAAAGACACAGCCAACTGTTAGGAATGAGTGCTGGCCATGCCATGACGTCGTAAGAGATGTAAACTAAAAATAGCACCGTCTGAATCAAGTTATTTCAAGAGCAGCAAAAAAAACAGGTACCAACTTCACTTTGGATTGTTTCAGTGGTCCTTCTTTACTTTTTCAAGTATCGAACACCCTTTCGTTTTGTGATCTCTAGAGACAGAGGATTCTAGGTCTCTTTTTATTTTTTTTCTTTATAAAGAAGAAAACAAAGAGTGCGAGTGTATCAAGATTATCTCTCAAAGATAGTGAATTGCCTGCTTTGTTTTCGTGATCTTGTGTAGCTTAAAGTATGTACAAGAGTCCATTGATTTCATTGTTTTAAAGACCTTTTTTTCTGAAAGACAATGATAAAAACAACAGCAAGGAAAGAACGTCATAAATTTACATAACTGAGCATAAACAGAAGCAGGCAGGAGAGTTATATGAAATCAACAGAATTAACGATAAGAGAACGAATTGAGATTGAGTCTAAACATGCCATATGTTGTTTAAAACACACACACTGTGCCTTAAAAAAAATATGAGGGGAACAAAGAATGAATATCGTTTCGGGAGATGGGACAAAATATGGATGATATTTTTAAGATTGTTTATCTTGAACGACAACTTCTCAATCGAATTCTGTACTTCACTCAATAGAGTGGGCGATACGATGACCCTCATGCAAGCGTCACTCTTTCTTTCTTTTTCTATTGTTCTCCGGTTTCCCCATTTTTGGAGTGCAGCTCATCATAACAATCATCTACTTTTGTCTCAGCTGTCAACTTGTTAGGGCTTACTTGTCTCAAGTTACATAAACTATGCAATTTATATCGGTACAACAAAGAAATCTTACAATAAAATCGGCCGTTCTTTATTTCAATCATAGCTCCAGTAGTGATGATAGATCAGTCATACCTACTTTTTTTTTTCTTTAAGTGAAACAACAAACCTTTTCGGATTCATCCTTTGCCTCCTTAAAAAAAGCGGGAATTTAACCCTCGCAACAGAACATCCAAGCCTCTTCTAGGTCATGCTTCTGAACAAGTGGGTCTACAGATTGTTACATCTCTGGCTAGAATAGGTAAAAGTTTTTAGAGGAGAATGAAAACCTGATAAAGTGCTGTGTTTATTGTGTAACTAGCACTAGGTATAGCCAAACAGCAATGTATGTGCATGCGTGCATGTAGGTCTTTTTCATTCTGGCACAATCAAAGCTAAAAATTTATTAATTTATATTTATTTATTACAAATTCCCTCACCTTTTTTCTCTTTTTCTCTCTCTCTCTTTTTTCCCCCTTTTTTTTTTTTCTTCTTTGCCTTGTATTTATTTCTATGTCAAGATTACCAACGGCTGGTATCGCTGTCAGCCATACAACACTTCCAACACCAACTAGAAGATTAAATAGAAAATCTTCTTTAGACCTGAGAAAGAGAAAAACAATCGCAGAAGATGTTCCACCTGTTCCTAGAACTTCCAAATCCACTAAAGCAAGATCACGCTCTTTCATCAGCACTGAGCCTGCTCCAGTTCATTTTACGATGCCAAACACTCCAAGAAGTTCTATAAATGCACCTTCTAAATCAACCGGCAATAAATCACCTCACCGCCAAAGCCAATCGCCTACCATAGGTGACCGAGTCGCTGTTGATTCTATGGGGATTGTGGGTACCTTACGGTTTTTAGGTGAAGCCGAATTCAAAGAAGGGTATTGGGCCGGTATTCAACTCGATATCGTTGGTTCTGGTAAAAACGATGGATCCGTAAAAGGGTATGTCTATATACTTGTTCAACAAGAAAATAATAATAACACCTCTTTTTAGTATACGGTATTTTTCTTGCCCTCCTCAAACAGGTCTTTTCGTTCTAGCTTCCAAAATAACTCCACTTGACTCTGACTCCGATTCGGTCAGATCACTGTCTCCGCCTGTACAGGTACCTCAAAGTACCAACAGTGCCAACAAGCTTTCTTTGATCACAAACGGTTCAAGAGCTGCTCGTTACGTAGGCATGACTGCCACTCAACTGACACAACAACAACAACAACAACAACAATCATCCAAAAGAAAGACTCGTACTCCTTCTTTATCAGTACGCTCATCCACCTCTTCCATTCAGACACCTATCACTTCTCCGGTTTCCGTTAATCCTAGTAGTACTCGCAGCAACTTCCGTCGATCGCAATCAATGGTTCAATCTCCGACTCCTACGCATTATAACCGTGGCATTCCCTCTCCTGCCATGACACCCACAAGCCATAGCGTTCATGACAATCCTGACGATTACTACACCATGCTATCATCAGACGAGATGCTGATGAACGAAACGCCTATTCCTGATCATATGGCCATGTCAAAATCAATCACTACACATGAAGATGCACCCAACCATGGTCACACAGACGCTTCAGGTGAATCGCCTCATGAAAGACTCGAAAGAGTACTGGGTGAAGCCATCTCTCAGGCACCTGATGAGACCGTGATGCGTTTGCAACAGTTACAACTTCGCGTTGAAGTACTTGAAGCAGAAAACAAATTCCTCAAGCTTGAAAACACGCAAAACAAGACAGCCGAGCAGATACTCGAACGCTCCTTAGTGCTCAATAAGAAAGGCAATGGCGAGGAAGAACTGTTTACTCTGGAAGGTCACAAAGCTGTCGTTGAGGAATTAAAGGAGAAACATGCAGCTGAAATCAAGACGATTGCAACTCAACAACAAGAAACCTTGCAGGCCATTCAACGTCTCGAGACCAGAGTACAAGAACTAGAGGCAGAACAACAGCAACTGATCACAGAAAGAGACAAGTCCTTGTTTGATATCAGCACGATTCGTAAAGAGAAGTCGGTGGTTGAACATCGCGTGCATGAGCTTGAAAACAAGATCGCAGAAGCTGAAGCGGCTACTGCTGCTGCACAGGCAGGCGAAAAACTGTTACTGGAAAAAACAAAGACGCTTCAACAACAACTCTCTGCTGCTGCCTCTGCCGCCAATGACTATAACCCGCAACAGTACTTCCAGCCCGGTTCTGCTGAAGAAAATCAAGATTTCATGGAGCGTCAAATGAAGCTTGAGATGGAAATGGAAGAAGTGCATGAGAAGATGAGCTCCTTGCGCGATGCTGCTCGTGCCAAAGATATGTTTCTGACTGCACTTACAGAGCAAGTAGAACAACACCGCAATGCAGTTGAAGAAAAAGAAAGAGAGCTTCGTCGAGTCAAGGCAGATGCTGAACGTCATACTCGCGAAAAGGAACGCTTGTTAGAAGAGCTCAAGGAAATCGAAACCAAATGGTTAGCTCATCAAGATTGCGCATCCAAGGAGGCATTCGACAAGATCAAAAAGGAATTAGCTACCGTCAAGGAAAGTTATGCTAAAGAATCTGCTCGGGTCAAGGAGCTTGAAAAGACAGTGGATGAACTCAAGTTGGCTGGTATGGAAAGCATTGAGCTTTATGAAAGTTCTGTTGAGATGAACCGAGTCGATCGTGAGGCCATCAATGCAAGTTTGGCAGATGAACGTCGTAAGGTTGCTTCCTTGGAACTTGAACGTGAAGACTTACGTAAGGCTGGTTTGGATGCGATTGAATTTTATGAATCTGCTATGGCAGAGATAAAGAAGGAGCGTGCCTTGCAGCTTGAAGAACATACCATGAAGCGTGAAGCGATGCAATCTACCATCGATACACTCAAGCAAGAAATCGATCAGCTCATGAAGAATGTTGAGACTGAAGAAAAGCACAACATTGTCAAGGATGTTTGGGAAAATGAACGCAAGCGTTTGACTGAACAGATTGAGATGCTTGAACGCGAGAAGGCTAACCATGAAGCATTCAAGTCAGAAGCCGAAGCCTGGAAAGAACAATCTAAGGAGACTGAAAAGCTGTTGAAAGAAAAGACCAAATTGGAAGAACAGCTTGGTCGCTTGCAAGCAGATTTTGATGAACAGTTGGCTGCTCGAACAAAATACCTAGATGAAATCCGCGCTGCTGTCGAAAGTCAAAAGAAGACAGAAGGTGAACTCAGAAGATTGACTGAGGCCAAAGACAAGCTAGAGCGTGAACTGACAGACAAGTCAACAAATGCATCCTCCGTTGTCAATGAAAAGCAACACCAGCTAGAGATTGAAACCTTCCAGAGCGAGATCGAAAAGCTCAAGGCCCAGAATGCTATGTTGTTGAAGCAAAAGGAACAAGCAGAGCAAGGTCAACAGAACAACATGCAATACCAACAATTGGTCGCTTCGCTTAAAGCAGAGAACAGCAAGCTTCAGGAGTCACACAAGCAAACTGAGACGGAGCTCTTGAAACTGATGGAAGAAGTTGAGAAGCTTCACCAACAAGCAAGTCAAGACGATTCTACCAAACTCATTCTGAAAGATGAAAGCCTTAGCGAAGATGACAAGATTGCACAAATCGTTCAGCAACACCAGAAGAAGATGGAGCAACTTGCAATTGAACATGCTACCGAACTCAGAAAGGCTAAGGAGAGTAGCGAAAGTACTGAAAAGGAGTCCAAGCGTCAAGTTGCTTTGCTTAATCGTGATATCTCAGAACTCGAGAGTCTTATTGAGTCTAAGATCTTTAAGGAAGCTGATTTAGAAGAAGCTCTTGAAACTGAACGCAAGCAAGTCAAAAAATTGATGCAAGAAATACAAGATCTGAAGGAAGATACCAAGTTGCGCGAAAGCTTATCTTCTTCGTTCAAGAAGGAACAGACAAAAAAGGAAGTAAATCATCAAGTGTCAGACCTTTACTGTGAGATTTGTGAAGTTCCTGGTCATGATTTGATTAGTTGTAAGGCAGTCTCGGTCACAAAGGAGAGCGAACTATAAGTTTATCTGTAAGTATTTAGTGCTATACTAAGGAACAATCTGACTCACAAGCAATATTCTAGTTCCTTATCAGCCAAATAACATACACCAAAAGTTAATTTAACACTATTTCCTTTCTTTTTTTTTTGATACCATTTTTTTTCTTGTATATCTTTTTTATTCCCTGACCCCCTTGTCTTTCTTCTCTCTCTCTCTATACACACATAACTTGTTCATGCGCGCGCCCTTTCTTACCTGCACATTGTTATATATATCTCATATACATACGATTGATTTTTTTTTCTCTTTCTTGAAACCTTTCTTTTTTTCTGTTTACTCCTTTTCATCTTCCTTACTTTCTTTTCTTAGTATTGTCTTGCCTGTATATATTGATATATGTGTATTGCATCATAAACAATAAACTAATGTTGCTGATTAAAACTGGTTGGTTACAAGCGATAAATTAAGTGCACGCTTGATTGGATGAAAACGTCTATTTACTTGTAACTCAGTTTCTTAAATAAGCTCTTGAACAGGAGGGAGTACCTGAATTTAGGTTCTCTCTTTCCTTTTAACTTTTTTTTTCTGCTCTAGCTTTTTTGCTTCCTTCTCTTTTCTTTTTGTCAATTCTATCTCTCTATTCGCAATTTCTATGTGTGACTTAAGTGATCCCCGCATCGTTGAAACATACACTTCTATTACAGAAGAAGGAGAAACTAACTGGTAGATTCCAAGAACCTAGCAGATGACCTGAAGCTAACAGGCTTGTTTATTGTTTTGTAGGCTTATTCTCGGCTACAACGATACAAGAGACGTCATTTCTTTATATTCGCAAGGCACAGGCGGCTTAAGGTAACCTAATAGATATTAATAACACTAAAATAGCTGAGAATTAATACATACATTTCCTAGTGAGTTTCGTGAGCATTTAAGCGATGAAGTGTTGTATGGTTTTGTCAGAGTAGATGATCGTTATATTCTAATTACTTGGGTATCAGAACAAGTGAGGTAAAATATTCTTTTAAAAAAAAATGACAAAAGGATAGTACGACTAATGTATATATTATAGTGGTGTTCGTAGAGGTAAACAGGCTATCTATTATAGGCAAACAAGGTCATGATGACTTATATACTATTTGTTTGTTTAGCAAGAGCACTTGTGCACAGTAGATCTGTTGCTTCACTCTTGAAACTTCATAATGCTCAGATTACAGCTTCCACATTGAATGACTTGAGTGACGCCAATATCCGTACTCGACTTAAATTGGGTGATGGGCAACTGAGCGCTAGAAAGTCTTCCTCTAGTCTTTCACAAAAGAGAGCCTCTCGTAGTATACCATCTCCTTCAAGCCCTGTACCACCACCTGTTGATATACCTCAACAACCAACATATCAACAGCAGGATGACGAGTTTGTTGAAGCAAATGAAACACTCTCACCTGCCCCAGCAACTACAAAGCAACTCGTTGAAGAACCTGTTCAAGAGATTGATAACAGTTTAGCATTACAAAGACAGCAAGAGCAGGAGCGAATTGAAAAGGAAAAAGCACTTGCAAAACAAAAACAAGACGAAGAAGAAAGACAACAACAAGCGGCTTTATTGAAGAAGCAAAGAGACGAAGAAGAAAGACAACAACAGGCAGCTTTGTTGAAGAAACAAAGAGATGAAGAAGAAAGACAACAGGCTGCCCTTGCTGCTGAGAAGGAAGCCAAAAGAGTTGCTGCTGAAAAAGAAGCTGCTCTCAAACGACAAGAAGAAGAGAAGAGACTAACAGAGAAGATGGAAGCTGAACGCTTAGCTGAAGAAAAAAAGGCTCTGCAGAGAAGATTGTTAGAGGCTGAAAAGAACAAAGACATTATTCTCTCAGGCTTTGTATCCGTACAGCCCAGCACAAGTCCTGTAAGTTGATTCTAGATGATTGATTCTACTGTTTCTTATATCTCTCTATTTTTTAGTTCTGGAGACGCAGATACTTTGTAATCAAAGGAAAAAGCATGGCACTCTACAGAGATGAACTGGATTCGAACCCTGTCACTGTGCTTGACCTTTCTAGCGTTGTTCGATTAAGCAATGTGAATGTAGACATTGAGACATTTGTTCCTAATGCATTTGTGCTAGAAACAAAGCAAAACGGTTCTTATCAATTATTCGCTGATGACAAGAAGAGTCTATCGACTATCTTGACAGCACTTCAAACAGTCATCTAATCCTTTAATTTCTAATGCCATTTATTTTTTCTTTTCCTTTTAATAATAAACCTATTTAACATACATGTTTTTTTTTGTTGGAACAAAGGAGATTAGGAATATGTACAAGTAGCATCAAGTTTCAGTTTTAGATAACAAGGCCTCAGTTGATCAATCGCTCTCTGTCTTCTACGTCGCCGTCATGTATTTGCATTCGGTAACTAGTGATAGGATCTAAATCATTCTGTGCTCGATGATTTGTAGCAGCTTCTTTTGGAGGTAAGATCTGCTCGGACAAGGTTGTTGGGGACGATTGCAGTTCTTCAGTAATCATGTTACTTGTTGCAATGCTGATGGTAGTGTCATGAGCATGGTTGTCTTTCCACTTCAACTCGCGTTGATAGCCTTCTTCTCCGGCTACAGTATTACCAATTGAGATTGTGTTTGAATGAGGTCGTTTGTCTGCTGAATTTGACAGCTCTCGATGTCTTGCTAGAAGTGTTTGACTCTTTTTTGTAGTACTAGTGTATCGACCAATGCCCGTGAATGGTGCAGGAAATAAATCTGCAGCACCTGGCGTTTCTCCGTGAATGGTGTTCTGATCGCCTCTGTCTTCAAACATCTTCAGCAAGCTTTGTGGACGTGAAATAGGCGTTTGCTGCTGAGACTTTTGTTCGTCTACTAGGATCTTTTCATTGTCAACTTTATCTTGCACTATGGGTACCTCAGTCATAGGTTCACTGTTCGAATTATGTAATATTGCTACACCAGAGCAAATGCTAAGGAAACCCATAACACAGGTGACAATGTCAACAGGCGAAGCTTCAAAACCTTGGTAGAGTACGATAGAACTGACAATAGTCATAGTGGTAAATATTACATAGTAAGTAGGTGTAACGAGCGCTGTGTTGAACAAGTTAAGTGCCTTGTTCAGGTACACAATTTGTGTCAATAGCGTAACAACAACAATGGCCAGAACAATATAAATAAACCAATTGGTAAATTGATTGTCTTGTGATATTGAATGCACTATAGCTGAGCCCAAGCCTTGAGTGAAAACGACCGAGATAGACCCAATCATGGAACACACAATAATATACACCAACATGTTCTTCTTACCCCATCTTGGCGCACAAAAGAAAATTAATACAAGTGCAATACTAGCGGCAATGCCAGCATAGATGAGGAAGCCTTAGGATAAACAAAATAGAAATTGTCAATTTAAATCAAAACAAAAAAAAAAGGAATGAAAAATGCGTACCTATTGAGAGGACTAAATGTTTAAATGCTTCAATAGACGTATCTGCTGAACTTTGTTCAGGTGCATGCAATACGATTATTATAGCACCTAAAATACACTGAAAGCATCCTATCTTGCCTTGAAAACTCAGTCTTTCCTTCAAGAATATGGATGAAAGTACTGCACTGATAAGCAGCTTATGTGGTAAGTCTTAACAAAGTACTGAAAAAGGAAAGAAATATTACCTAATGACGACACTGAGCGCACCAAGTGGTGTAACTAAAATTGCCTGCGTAAAAGCATATGCAATAAAGTTACATAGCTCCCCTACAATCACTACAACAAAAGATAAGAAAAAGAAAGCATTGTTGCGTTTTCAAGAGCTTACTCATAATCATCCCTGTCCACCACATGGCATTCTTCAAATAGGTGTATCCTTCGCCAGCAACACCGCCTAATAAAATCTGTAAATATATGCTTTTTTCCTTCAATTGATCTGTATTTACCAGATTTTTCAATTGATTGCAAGAGACCTTTCTTTTTAAATACAAAACTGCTTCCTATGAATATGCCTATTCTCTATTGCTTTAACTAAGTGCGCATACTAGTTTTGTTTTGTAATTAAGGAACATACCACTTGCAATAGCTAGTGATACACCGATACCCTTGTAAAGCCCTGCTTGGCTTCCTGATGTATCTGGTGCAAATGGGTTGCTTGTGACATTTGTAGAACTCATATTAAAAAAGAAGAGAGTAACAAAACAGAGAAAGAAAGAAAAAAAAAAAGAAAGGAAAAAGAACAAAAAAAGAAAAGAAAAGAGATTGTGTGCAAATTAGATTGACAATGCCCGCTTTAAAAGTCTAAAAAAAGATCAGCCGCAAAAAATATTGGCGCATGTTCCGAAGAAATTAATACCTTTTGTATGCCACCATTCCATTTCCAGAAATAGTAGACTACGGGTTCGCACATCATCCAAATATTATTTGCGTGGCTAATTATTTTGCGCTTAGCAATATTTGTATGAATACTAAAGCTTCATGTTTCCAAACTTTACATTTCTTGACTCTGTTAGCAACTGATTTTGCGATTTTTGATAGTTGCTTAAGTCTTTTAGGCAGTAAGTATTATGATTGACTTTTTTTTTTGTTCAAATATAATATAAATTCAGTTTTGTATATTCAAATATATATGTGTTCAACAACCTTAACCTATTTGATTGAACATCCAGCCACGTCGAAAATAAAAAAAATAGGGTAACCTTGAATCACCGATGTACACAAAACGAGAAGCTATTGTTTGGCCATCTGCTGTAGCAAAATAATATAAATAAAAGTTATCTATTTCTGTTTGCTTTTCCACCATAGATAATTTTACGGAAAAGCCAAGAGCGCTTATATTATCATTGAGCATTAGAGTTTATGCGCAATGCTGCAAGGTTAGCCTCTACTTCAAAATACAGAAGCTTTTATGTAAATGGTTAAAAAAGTCCCACTCAGAAATGAAACTATGCTTCGAGATACGGGGCTCTAGACTGTATAGTCGTTAGACATGAGTGTCATAATAGTTGCTTTCGCTTGTTAAGCAGGGCCAACAAAACTATTATTGTAGCAGAATATATTTGGTTTTACATAAAAAAACAAATGAGACTTTTGCTACAAAAGTTCTTGAGACGAATTAAGCTCTATTTTAAAAGAAGACACAGTGACCAAGCTCAGCTATAAAGCTATGATGGCGCTGAGCGTTTATCATTACATTTGAGTACAACTCGTTCTGGCCAAAATGTTGTTAAATCTGATTTGAGAAATACAGATATGTTTTCTGTTTCATACATAATATAAGTTAGAACTACCTTTAGAAGCCTCAAAGCTTGCTCTATGTGCTTTTGCTTGCGTTGCATCATTGACACAGGCACTTGTTCGACATGATGATAATGTAGTGGCATGCCTTTGCAGATGAGAGCACTAAGCTACTTCAATTTACACCTTATGTCATCTAGCCTTGAGAACTGGTTGATCATCATCGTTTGCTTCATATTTGCTAGGCCTCCTTTATCAGTTTTACAAAAAAAAGTGTAGACAAGAGTTGTATTGATTCTCATAATTTATTTAGCTGGACTTTGGACAGTTGCCAAAGACATCGGAAATGAACCGGAGCTATCAAAACATATTCGTTAGGGCTTTCTTCGCATTTACAACAAGAAAAGCGTTTGACAATTTCAATACTTTCAAGAGTCTTTAAACTGATGAATAGGAAAATCTTGTTACATTGCTCATTAATGCATGTAAAAATAAGTGACATGTAGCACAATCACAAGTTTGACATCTATTGATCCAATGTTTTTTTTCTTACTTCTTATAGTTGGGCTACATTGCTTATTGTAGAAATCTTTTAAATAACATCATAAACAATCAACTGTAAAACAATATAAATTTGGAGATGCGAACGATATTAGCATTCCCATCTCACATCTCCAGAGGCCAAAATGGGACTTCAAAGGACAAATCAGCACACCTAGATATGTGAAATGTGAATATCAGAACCATTTGTATCTCCAATTGTTTATCCGTGTAGTTGTACCGCTGAGATAGCCAGATGGAATTTGCTTGTATACAGAGCGCAATTCTTTGTAAGCATTAGCAGAGGATTTGAAAACAAGGCACTTCTCCACCAAACTGCAGTCTTTCGCAACAACAGCAAAAAGTAAAGACCCAGCCTAACTGAACGAGTATCAGAAAACTAACACATGTTATTTTATTCGTATCATCAAATGGGTTTATTTATGCAATTTCATCCAGACATAAACTGAAACTATAGAATAGTCACACTTCGGTAGAAAACGTCGGACGATGGAGTTGACTTTAGTTCCTTCTTTTTCTATTTTTTTCGTTGATACCTGAGATTTTTACTCTGAAGTTATGGAAGACTATCCGGAATACATTGCCAGACAAAGAACAACAGAGGTAAGAAAGAGAAAGCGATTCTGTTGTTAGCAGCAGGCATTCAAAGAAACTGACACAAGTAGCAAGGAGAAGTATTATATCATGTAAAATGGATTGGTTGCGATATAGACGACAATACCTGGGAAAGTGAAGAAAAGATGATGGCGTAAGTAGAACGATTTTCTTTGGATTCAATTGGGCCTAATGCAATTAACAGTGAATGGCCTTCTTGTGTAATCGAATTCAAAAAGCAGCTTGAATTACATCAAACTATAATAAGAGAAGAACCGCATTTGAGCCCATCACCAACACGAGATCAGATTTTTAGATACACAAATTCTGTCAAAGATTGGGAATCGCATGTGGCTTCAATAAGCTATATGGAGCGCTCAAAAGTACCTGGATTTATTGTTTATGTTGACTGGAAGAATGGATATAAATCTGTTCATCATTCAACTGAAGTGTACGCAAAGTGCCCCCAAAAGGTAACTAAAACAAAAGCGAGAGGCCAAAGGTACTTGACTGACGCTTTTACTGAATCGACTTTTGTATATATAAGATGATAGAATTTTTCGAAAATCATATCCAGTTTACTCAAATTACTGCTGATGATTAAAGTGCGAATAAAGCCTGAACGAAATGATTAGTCTTCAACAAACAGATGAATGATGATGACAAGCCCAAATGGCTTGTTTCTTTTTCTTTTATTTGAGCTCTATTGAGAAAGGGTTTGAGTACGAGGAACCTCTACATGGATAAGAGTGTGATACCTGTGTAGTTCAGTAGACTCTGACAACTCTGACAATATGAGTATCAACTATAAGTCACCTGAAAAAGGACAAATAATGGTGAGGATGACTTGTTGAAACATTTCTCTCGAGAAGACCATTCTTTGTTATTCCCAAACCTGACAATTAATACATCCAGTACTCGAATCAAGAATCTACCCATGAAACAATTTACTAACAATTTCTGTTTAAACGTGGAAATTTAAAAAGTATTCAGATCAGACCAAGTTGGTATCATACACATTCTTTTCAATTGATAGTGATCTAACAAAGACTTCTACAAATCACACATTCTACTGTGTGTAGCTTGTACCGAATAGCACCTATAAACCATCCCCCCTTTTTCTTTAGAAAAGGCAGAAGAGAAAGTGTAGTACAAATCATGCGGTAGAAAGAATGGTTGCAAACCATGTGATGTTTTATGGAAAGGATACAAGAATTTGCTATTTTCTCGATCCACATTCTGTAGCCCTGATACGAGAACATGAAGGATTCAGCAAAAATCCCTTATTGAAATATGTATTTACTTGCTGCCGAAGACATCAAGCGTATCCTTCAGATGAAGGATATGGCTGCCTTGATTTGAATTCAGTTGAAAATGAAATATCAATCATTTTCTCTTATTTAAACAGGAATATGTTTGAGGTGAACAACCATTTCTCTTTGAGAATTTAGCCTTTGATTTTGTCTAAACCACAATAGATAGCGATGACGAAAATAGCTTACCAATCTGACTGATTTGATCCAGACCTTTGTATTTTCATTGATGTTCACATTGGGTCTTTTCTATAGGCATATGTTATCTTATTAACAAGCTACATGAGAATAAGAATTTACAATCAACCTGTCTTAATTCAACTATGTTAGATGCATCATATATGCGAGATATGACACAAAGAATCTCATCGAATTTCAATAAGGCATCATCTTGTCTATGGCTTTTAAAATGCTTTGATTCATCATTGGAATACAAAATAAGCTTGTGCTGGCAATCAGCAAATAGTAACTCAATTCCAGTTTTCATTGTTTATTACTATTTCATAGAAAGATTTTTGACTCTCAAAAAGCAGCATCGTGTGCAAACAATATGAAGAACAATCAACACTTACAGAAGCCCGCCAAGTTTGTCCCCTTTCATGTCCGTCGACTCCTTTTCTTTTTTTTTTTAGCATGGTTAGTGCTTAATGTGTCACCAAAGCTTCTGTCCATAAATAGTTGTAATAAGCTACACAGGTAACTGTTCCTTAATTTAGCTACTCTATCATCTGGTACAAGTTAATGCTGCTTCTAATTTTGAATTATTTTTATTTCTGTAAGTAATCAAAACATATTTGAATAAGGTGTAAAGCAATAGTTTCTTTTTTTTTGGTACGATAAATATGTAGTATAAAGTAATAAAGGATGAAAATATAGTAAATGATGTCTTTTTTCTTTTCTTAAGGTTTATATTAAGAGAGGGTAATGCTTTTCTTTTTTTTACATGCTTGGTAAATTAACAAGGGATGGAAAAGAGTAATTATTGGTAGTTGATGATGAAGAAGCTGAGGTGTTATTAGCGGTATTACCTGAAGTCATATTGTTAAGTGCCTTGTGATCGTTGGCACTATCGTACATTATTACGGCTTCATCGTCCTCCATATAGAATTGAACCTCATCATCTTGTGGCTGAAGCGAATCGTCCTTTAACTGCTGTTGAGGATGACTTTGTTGCTTTTGCTGTTGAGGTAACAGATAACTATGTTGACTGCCTCCACTACTGTCTGCGCTACTACTGGTATTTTCCAAAGTATTGCTTTTGTTATTGCTTGGGATATTAATAGCAGCTGTGCCTTCGATCAAATTGTCTTCGTAGTCAGCTGGTAGCGTCATTAGCATGTCACTGCTGTTTTGCGTTGACTTGGTTAAGAAGGGAACTCTCCACGTTTGGTTTTGCTTTGAGGCCCTATCAGGAGATGAGAGCTGAGTTGCATCTCTTGAGATTCGACCTGATAAGTTGCTGTGTTTATTGCCAGTTGGACTGTAACTCAATGAGTACTGCTGCTCTTGCTGTCTCACTTTTCTTAGCTGTAGTTCTGTGGGTGTAAACAAATCGTTCAATGATGAAGGTAACATAGCATCATTAAGGTCGTAGCCTTGTTCTTGGTGTTGTTGAGGTTGTTGATGACTGAAGAAACTGCTTGTATGATTGTCATCAAAAATGGTACCATATGATCCTACAGTGGGTGCTGTAGTAGGAGTATTGTTTGCAAAAGAAGATTGACGACGATAATCATTAGTGTTATTGAAAAATCCGCTATTGTTACTTTTAACTGATGAATATAGACGATAGTTTGCAAATGGTGAAGTTCCTAGCAGATAATCAGAAGATTCACGCGGCGATGAATGCAGGCCAATAAAATCGTCTGGACTCATATTTGTTCGTGGGCTCTGCGGGTTGCGCCATACATTCTGTTGCTGTTGTTGTTCACTCAATTGCTGATAATGATGGTGAAATAGCGAGACAGCAGGCGCAGATGAACCAAAGGGATCGTTACTAAAAGATCGGTGATCGGGATGGCTTGGGTTATGAATACTGGAAGAAAGAGGGATAGTAACCTGATCGGTTGTTTTCCTTCTGCCAGTAAAGGCCAGTAGACTTGGCTGAGGTGGTGTGCTTGCCATCATCAAACGATTCGAATTGCTTCCGTTGATTTTGTTTGCAGAAGCTGCAGTTGTATTGGTGGTACCAAAAGGAGACATAGTATGCAACAAAGCACATTTTGTGCCAAATTTGCAGTTACCTTTTACAAAATATTTACAGACAGCGGATTCTGAAGAGAGGTCTGAGCTGTGGGAAAAAGTACAATTGGCTCCTGCGGTGCATGTGCCTTGTTTGTAAAATTTGCAAGGAACATGCGATAGGTTGGAAGCTAAATATGAAGTGAAACAGAAAGTCAGTAACAAGGTACAAGTATCATTCCACTTAAAACAAGTTACGTTTTAAATTACTATTGCTGTTCGTAGTACTGTTATTTACTGCTATGGTTGTCATTTTTTGTGGATAAGGTGTTTCAGTTGAAGCAGGCTGAGTACGCGAACGCTTGTATTGAAAGGGTTGAAGTTGTGAAGGTGAACTTTTTGATAATAGATTCAAGGAAAGATCAGAGGAGAAGAGTAAATTGGGGTCTGTCATGTTTTTTTTTTCTAAAAATGTATCTACACGTATTCTATAGTCAACCTAACGGACTCAAACACACATACAAGAGAATAGCTGCAAACAACGGAGACAAAGGAAAGCACTAATAGCAATATATGCAGCGGATACGGAAAAGGTGAAGCGGAAAAAAAGAGAGGAAAAAGAAAGAAAGGGAAAAAAAAAGAGGGAAGAAGAGAGGAGTGAAATAGAGAAAGAAGGGGAAGTACAGTGCGTCCACCCTCATTTGGACACTTTTTTGAAAAAATTGGTCGGAATTTAGAATTCAATTGCCCACTTTTGTGAGCCCCAATTGCCCATAAATTTGAAGTCCAATTGGTCACTTTTTTGAGCTCCATTTGGACAATTTTTCAAACTTCATTTGGTTGATTTCTTGAAAGAAAAAAAAAAAAGTTATTACTATTCAATGTTTATATAGGAACCTTATTAAGACAGTTTTGAAACTGATTCACAGAATGCTGAATGAAGCCTTTTAGATGCTCAACAGGTACAGACTCAGCAGCTTCAATGATACGTGAAACAAGTGTTTCTGAATCTGTAAGCTTGCTCCGTTTGACTTTCGCCTTTACAACAGCCCAAAACTGCTCGATTGGATTAAGTTCAGGCGAGTAGGGAGGAAGATAGACGGGTGTATAGCCTCTTCTTATAATAACTGGGTCAATGATCTTAGGCATATGAATTGGAGCATTATCCATAACAATAAAGTAGCCCTTCATTTCAGGATACTCATCCATAATATCCATCGTATCATTCAGAAATTGAAGAAAGTGGCCGCCTGTAGTACCTTTGGGGACGGACAATCTATCTTCAGGTGCCTTTCTTTTTGTAGCTCCTACAACTCTTCTTTTCTTCGTATTTCCTGCCTCTCTCAAACTCAAATTGACAACACCAATAGCTGAAATTGCTCCAATCACAGTATGCAAAGTACCCTTTGTTGAAGGTGTTACAACAATGTTATTTATTTAAAAAATTATCTTCTTTGGGTATTCATTCTAGTGAGGTTGTTGTATTTGTCCATGAATGCTTGCAAGGCACTTAGAGATGCTTGCATGGTGCTTTCTAGAAGTTTTGCATCTTCAAGTGTTGCAGAATTTTTAGCTTTTAACATATCGATTCGATTGTGATGTAGTGTAGAAATGATGCTGCTTGCCTGAGAAAGTGCGGATTCAATGGAAGATGTTTCTTCAGCAACACTACCATGATTTTGTTCAGTGATAGGCACATCATCAGAAAAGATATCATTTGTAAAAGGCAAAAAAAAAGCTTAATTGAGGAGCATGAAGCTTCAACAAATGCATATGTTTGATGCTTTTTGAAGTAGTAGCAGGAGCAGTTGTTGATAACTGAATTATCGTCAACTGAAACAGTATACAATACATCTTCAGAATTGAATGACTGTACCATATACACATTGTTTACTTCAACATCACCTTCCTCAAAGAAAGTAACCATCTGACTTCTTGTTTCCTCAGGAATTCTTTCTGCTTCCAACTCAACTCTTCTTCTTTCTCTTTGACTACGAGTCATTGCGCCTGTGTTTTGCAACACTCTTATCTTCTCCTTCTCCAGATCGTATTCAACTTCTTCTGTTAAAACATAGACTAGTCTATCCAATCTTTTGTTTCTGCTTCTCATTAAATATACAGACTTGAGCTGGTTGAGCCAGGACTCAATGTAATTATTTGTGAGCATGTAGCTAAACTCAAGAGGATGATATGCACGGCTCCAAATCATAAACTTCTCTTCACTACACCACTCTTTCTCAAAATAATCAAGAAACTCATAGAAGAGTTCATGAGCTGTTGCTCAATCTCATTAATAACTGAACAGGCAAGGGGCAAGGTGCGCAAGTCTTCAGCTCTGTCACCAGGGGATATTGGTTGGCATGCGAGTTGATGGGCTGAAAGAGATAGAAAGAAGGGGCTTTGATATAACAAATAACCTTCAACTGAGCAGGACAGCCACACTTCTTCTTGGACTTCTTTTGGACAAGACGACCATCAACTTAAGCAGCTGACTTGTACTTGCCTGCACGACGACACTCATAAGTTTGAGTGAAGACAACACGCTTAGCGCGAGTCTTCTTGACTGAATTCTCAACTTCAGGACCTTCAATTCTTCTTCTCTTCTGCTTGTTGTAGACGTTCCACTTGACAGCACATTCCTGTTCGATTCTCTCGAGACATTCTTCCCAAACAGAAGCATCGACTTTGACGGTCTGGTCAAAAAACTTTGACACTGTTAATTTCGGAAGCACTAAGAACAGTGCTGATGCTTTCAAGGTTGAACACGGTTTCGATTGCAGAGGTAATAACTGATGACATTTTTGATAACTAAAAAAATAATAGGTTTATATGAAAAAATTGCTTATAGTCTAGGTTTGTAAAGAAAATAAATCCTCAAGTAACCACAAAGTAAAGGATTTCAGGTTACTTTACGAATGGAACAAAGTGTTTACAAAATCCAAAAACACCTGATCATTAAAACAGTCCCTACTTGTCAAAATAAACCTTCGATTTTTGAGCTACGCAACTCTTTTCTTTCTCTCTTTCTCTCTCTCTCTCTTTTTATATCTCTCTTTTTATACCTCTCTTTTTATATCTCAAATTCTCATTTTATCGTTCTTATCGTTCTTATCGTTCTACTCAACACGCCTTTATTCTCTGAATTAAATTATTATGCCACCAAAATATTACAGTCGGCTTAAAACCTTTTTTGTCGCTTGTGAAAAAAACAGCGAAGTTCCGACTTTCGAGCTGTTTATCATCCAAAATTACTCGTTCTTGCTTGGTAATTGTTTGCCAAACCAAGAAAGCTATACTGAGTGGTGTAGCACTTACAACCAGTGCGCACAGTATTACGGTGTAGACGTTGTAGGTACAACATGTGGGTATCTAATAAATTCATGACTAAAAACAATAAATAGACAATAGGCAAGGCAAAGAAAGCATGGTTGAGGCTTGTAAGTCAACTTAGCTTGTTTGTAAAATGTGCTCTAACTTTTTATTAGGAAAAGAATTCAAGCAAGGAAAATGATGAAGATGATGAGGAAGAAGAAAAGAAAGATGAGGAAGAAGTTGAAGGAGATGAAGAAGAAAAGAAAGACGAAGAAGAAAACAAAGAAGATGAAGACAAGGTAAGCTACTAAGCAAATACGCGTTGATAAGCATCTAGCACGTTCACTAATTCTTCAATGCATAAACAACAAGCCCATGTCTGTCTCTGGGTCAAGCAGAAAATCAAGAATCATTTACTTTGGTGATAAGAGCAAGTCTGCAGGCTCGATAAAATGGATAATCAATGATCACGATGTTTCAACAAATATCTCGTCGTTAAGACAAAGGGCCTTTGAACTTGCCGAAGAAGGCCAAATTCTCAGTGATCATCATTTCTTGTATGTATTTGTTAGATCGCTTTCGCTGCACAAAACTAATTTGTTATTATAGGCTGTTAAACCATGTAGTAAATTTTGACAGCAAGCTCTTGATCTTGCAAGACTTGGGCTTGGAAGACTGCTGCAGCCATGTCAAGAGAAACATCAGCCGAAGAAAGTTTAGCTACTCATGCAGCGATGAAACAATGCTTCTGTGTCGCTGGCTGTTGAAGGTGAGTTTTGTATTTCTCAGCTATTTCTATTGTATGCTTTGTCTAAAAAAAAATAGAAGGCAAGTGACGATGATGAAGATGAAGCAGACTTTGAAGTAGCCTTGATAAAGAAGAAAATTGATGCTATTGCAAACAAGAAAGACGAACAATTGCTCATGCTGAACCTCTTTGGTGTCTTTTTTGACAAGTTGTCTTGCCAAAGTGTACTGACTGAGCAAAGTTATATTGAGTCGAGCCTCCTGCCTCTCCTAGATGCCTTCTTCGCTTCCATTCCTGGAACCGAGCATTTGAGTACCAGGGGCCAACTTGAGCGGCTTCCCCAGGGCCATGGTCTTTTGTTGCCAATCGACAACAGCAACAACAACAGTAACAACAACAGCAGCAGCAGTAGCAGAACAAGAGCATCCGGCTCCTCAAAGAGATCGTTCTCTTCCTCTTCGTCCCCCACTTCCTGGTTTTCTCTCTTTCCAGATTACCTGGTCAAGATCGTCTTCGGACGTGAAAAGTTCGACGTCTTGGCTGTCGAAGTGAAGAAGCCAAAAGCAAAGTCGTCTCAAATTGTGGGCGACACCGCCAAGCTTGGCAACATGCT
>JAIWNI010000141.1:0-59121 GCA_025331435.1 Choanephora cucurbitarum | reverse complement strand
AGATGCTGCTGTTAACTCTTCTTCATTGCCGTCTTTTTTTTTTGGTTTTTAGGGCTCTTAAGTATGACTACAATGATTCATATCATCTTCAAATACTCATCTTTCTTTTTTATCCTTCTTGACCTATGATAAACAATGAGATCGCCTATATTTAAGCTTTATCCATCTTTCGTACCAAAATCATTTGTAAATCGAATCTGTTGTAAAATATCTGCTTGGTTTACTGTGGGCCTAGTATTTTGTACTGCCTTGAGAAAATCATGCAAAGTCAATTCAGGCTCCAATAATTCTTCTGGATCAATATCATCCCATGTCATCTCTCTAGCTCCTGATGCACCAGGCGAACAAGGCGTCAAATAGCGACATTGCTTAGTTGGATCTGATCTTGAAGGCGCTTCTATAGATCTAAAATGGGTAGCCGTCTGTACTTTTCGAATTGGCTGCATCAACGCATCTCTGACCAAAGTAGCAATGTCTGATCCAGAATACCTATTTTACCACTTAGCTTTTTCAACCTTCTTCTCTAGAAGTAATCAAACGATAAAGAACTCACCCTTCTGTCATGTCTGCCAATTTACGATAATCTGCTTGAGTGAGTGTACATGGTGTAGAACCTACATTCAATTGAAATATTGTGGCTCGAGCATGAGGATCAGGCAATGGAATATAAATACGCTTCTCAAATCGTCTTCGAATGGCAGAATCCAATTGCCAAGGAATATTGGTAGCACCCAAAACAAGAACGCCTTCCATATCATGACCTACACCATTCATCTGCACCAAAAGCTCAGTCTTGATACGCCTTGATGCTTCTGATTCACCTTCGCCTCGAGTACCACAGAGTGAATCAACCTCATCAATAAACACAATCGATGGTTTGTTTTCACGCGCGATCTGAAATAATTGCTTGACAAGACGTTCACTTTCGCCAAGCCATTTAGAGACCAAATCAGAAGATGAGACAGAAAAGAAAGTTGAATTGGCTTCTGTCGCCACCGCTTTCGCCAGAAACGATTTACCTGTTCCTGGAGGTCCATAGAGTAAGATACCTCGCCAAGGTTTACGCTGTCCAGTAAAGAGGTGAGGAAACTTGATAGGCAGAATGACTGCTTCCTTCAATGCTTCTTTAGCGCCTTCTAATCCTGCTACATCATTCCACTTCACATTTGGTTTTTCTGTCAAGATAGCACCTATCATAAAAAAATGATTTTCATCAGCTAACAAGTTTGAAAAAAAAAAGACATCAAGCTAAACTTAACTCACTTGCTAAACTAGCTCTGATCTTCTTCGTATCGGAATCATCTTCATTTTGTTCAAAGCTTTGTTTCCTAGCAATAAAGAAATAAATCAATCACATTTTCCTTCTACTTCTTTTCAAACGAACTTTTTGTTGGTGCTTGTGGATTCATGATGTTCTTTTTCATTCAGAAATTCTTTCAGTGTTTCTGCTCTATCTAGATATTCAATAAAGCGTTTTCGAATTGGATCCTTTAGTCGATCATTTTTCTCGTCTAGAGAGTAATGTAGGTCAGGATGATGTTAGCATAAATAGTTTGTGGTTTACATTTGATGGCAGTCATAAAGTAATCAAGTGCAGTTTGATAGTGAGCATAGGCTTCTTTGTAGTTGCCTTTACGGTCTTCTTCAGTTGCTCTCTTAACAACCTCAATTGCTTTCTGTTAACAATCTATCAATTGAATTACAGGCTCAAAGATAATGGCTGTTTGCCTCTCTTTTTCTTTTCTTTACCCCAAGAAAATCTGAATGTGACATGCCTTAAGTTTCTTTTCTTTTTGTTAACAAAGCAGAAGGAAAGAGAGAAAGAGAGAAAAAAAATCTTGGCAAAAAGAAAGAAAAATAAGGGTTTTTTTTCTAAGCGGGAGTCAATTTCTTCAAGTAGTACTTAATGCGAATCCGTTTTCTACCAATCATAGCTTAGTCCTCCTTTAAACAATAGTAAAAGCATTTTTAAATTTTCTTTTTCTACCAGTTGACATCGTTTTTCAAGTCGAAACAAAAGCAGGATCCCTATATCATTCAGCTATTGTACACACTGCACACTTGTCATTCATTATACTAAATTCTCAAGATTCACTGTCTTTAATTTGGATTCAAAAGAGAGCAATTGCTTATTATTTGATCATCTTTGGTTTTTCATTTAGTATCAGAATGAGACCAATAATGTCAGACCAGCTGAATTTGCTTCTTCAGTTGCCTGTGTACTTAAAAAGAAGATGGCCAAAGTAATGATATAATAATGGAAATTTGGATGTACAAATGGTATTAACCTTTCCTCTTCCCTTATCTGGATGCGCTATATCAGTTTCTGTACCTCTATTTTGACTTCCGGATATGCGAAAAGGGAATGCTAATACGGCTTGCATCTCCAAGTTTTTATCAGTGACAAGCAATGTGTTCAGATATAGAACTGTACCTGTGGATCGAAGAGGTCAAGCTTTGCCTATCCTTCCTGTGGAAAGAATGAAAATATCTTTGATGAAATCTAAAACTAGAATAATAAGGCCATCTTTGTTGAAAGGAGAGCCAACGAGTCCAAACGATTCATTGTATTGTTTGTTAGAGCATAATCTTACATGTACCTGATTAACATCACCATAGAAATACTGATTAGAACTAACAAGACAAATAAAGACAACTAAAAATTCATTTATTGAAACACTGCACTATGTATAAAAGACAACAAAGAGAAAGGAAACTATTGATTGTCTGATAAATGTTAGCCAATTCTAACTTGAGCTATTAGTCACTGTCCTGAGAAAAGAAAAATGATCTAAAGTCTTTTGTTCGAAATAGCGGCAGAGACTCAATAAAAATACACTTTAGTGTATGCTTTTAGAAAGTGAAGACTTTCTTGCTTGGTTGGTTATGCATGCGATGGTTTGAATCAATCTTTAGACAGTGTCACACTAAAGAACAAAGATAAACCAATCTCTGTTGAGTTCTCGAACTGCATCAAACTCTCATTGCAAAGTGAGCTGTATTAGTATGCTATTTTGAACTAAAAAAAAAGCACTGTGTTAGCTCGCTTGGCCTATATGGTATCTCAAATGCCTTAAGAACCAAAATATCATGCTTTATGCGTTCACAGCAACCAACAGTCCAAATTTCCTGTCCGAAAGTAAAAATCAAGACTCGGGCAACACGTCATTTTTGTATGTAAAAAAAAAATCGTGTCTTTATCTACATAATTTTTTTTCTCTTGAACACTTATTTTCTCTCTCTCCCCCCTAGTATGGCTGACGAACCAAACAGAGAAGAAGATAAACAACAACAACAACAACAACAACAACAAGATCCATCGAACAATGATCCAAAGTATGTTATTTACTAAGTGTAGTATGTATATAAACTGACATGGTATTAGTAGACAGCCTTCATTTCGTGGTAATAGCGGTGGATTTGATCCTTCTTTAATGAAAATGGGCATGATGAATCCTGTTCAATACCAACACTTTCAACAAATCATGATGATGCAACAGTTCAGAAGACAGCAGATACAAAGACAAGCCGCGGCTGCTGCTGCTGCTGCCATGGCTAACGGTCCTAATGCACCTGTATCTAATATTCCACCAGAAACTCAAAAACCGCCTACTGGCTATGTCTGTTTCAAGTGCGGTCAACCAGGTCACTGGATATACTATTGTCCCAATGTACCTAAAGGACAATTTGTTCAAAGAAATACCACTCATCCTACACCAAGGTAAAAAAAAAAAAATATCTGATCAAATGTATGCGTGTACATGTATTGATGATCTTTGATATAGACACGAAACAACACCATCGCGACCTCAAGAATTGACATGTATTATATGTGAAAAGTTAATGGCAGAAGCTGTTTTGATACCTTGTTGCGGAAAATCATATTGTAAAGAGTGTACGTATTTAACTAATAAATCCCTTGAACCTTTCATGCTTCAATTATGCTGTCATGTTTATATTATGATAATTACCTTGTTGATCTATTAGGCATTACCAGCACATTAGACAAGACAAATACATGTCCTTACTGTAATCAACAGACAAGCACCGTGGATCAATTGGTACCCAACAAAACCTTGAGATTAGTTATCGAAGATCATTTACAACAGGTAGAAGAAGAAGAAGAAAAAAAGAAACAAGAACAGATAGAAGAACAAGAGCAAGAAGAGCAGAAGAAGAAGAAGGAGAAGGAAGATGTTGAAATGGCCGAGACAGAAGAAGAAAACACACAGGAGAGTGGTAACAAGGGAGGCGGCATGCCTATTCAAGTGTTTGATTCCTCTCAAGAAGAACGCAAGATGCCTGCGAGAAAGCACTATGATAATTCAATGATGATGCCTAATCCCGACATGTTCAACAACGAAATGAATTGGATGAATATGGCTCGACCTCCCTTCATGAACAATCGATTCACTGGATTTGGTATGCCTGATATGAATTGGATGAAAGAAGGTGGAGAGGAAGGTTCAGAACGACCTCCTTTTATGCCCTTCCCTGGCTTTAATAATGAAATGGCAGCTTTCCCTGGTATGCCTCCTCATCCCAATCCACAAGATATGTTTGGCTTCAACATGTTTCATCTTCGTGGTGGGTTTAACGGTAATTCGATGCGAGGTGGACGCGGTAGAGGAGGACGTGGTGGTTATTACCATAACAACAGACGCCCCCCTCAACAGCACGATGAGGAAACGATGGCAACCGGTTCTCAGGAACCCACTCGCTCCGAGAAATCAGAAGACCATCATCATTATGAGTCCAAGTATAGTAGACACCATCGATCCAAATCGCCTCGCCGTACACGCGATGAAAGCACCAGTAGACATCACAAACACCGCGATGATAGTCGAGAAGACAGTCGACACAGACGACGAGATGATGATCGATACAAGCATGAAAGTAGTAGTAGCCGACACAAATCCTCTTCTGAATATGAATCTAGAAGTAGAAGAGATGACTCAAGAAGTAGAAGAGATGACTCACGAAGCAGACGGGAAGACTCAAGAAGTAAAAGAGATGACTCGAGAAGCAAAAGAGACGAGTCAAGAAGCAAAAGAGATGATTCAAGAAGCAGAAGGGATGACAATAGAAGTAGTAGGGATGACAAGTATTCAAGTAGAAGATACCATCGCCATGATGATGACGAAGAAGAAGAGGAAGAGGATGAAGACAGAGATTACAAGAGAAGAAGAAGATCGAAGTCGCCTTACGATCGCCGTTCTTCTTCTTCAAGGCATCGATCACGTTATAGTAGAAGTCGCGATGAACGTCGTGATCGAGATAGAAAAAGACATGACAAACGTTAATAAACTATATATGTTTTCTTTATTGGGGAGGAAATGCCCATCGAATTTGGTCTTTTTCACTTTCACCAGATGGCCAATAAGGTACATAACATGACTCTGCACTGCCCATGTCTGGCAGAGGTTTAAAAAGTGTACTCAAATTGAGTTCTGAGCCACCCTTTTTATCTGTATTTTGAAAGATAAGCAAATTGGGCTCATTGGGTTCGTGTCGTAACAGATAATGACCAGGTTTTAGCATTCTATGAGTTTTAAGAGAGAGAGAGAGAAAAAAATAGGCAAGTCAGCATGATGATAGATATTGAAAGATGCTCTTACCTGTGAAGGTTTGTAAAGAGATGTAATAGCACTCCTGTCTCGTAATGAGGCTGCCAATCTCCACTCATAATATCTGACATTGTTTTTGTTTCTATGCTATTCACTTGATGCTTAGGCACATTGATATGGCCTTGAATAATATTGGCATGTCCATGAATATAGGAGCGGAACCAATTAGACGCTCTTTCAACAGGTGTGATGATTTCCCTTAATTCACCGTCAAAGTAGTTCACTTTAGTATCTAACAATACTCTTTCTGGCTTTTGCTTTTCTTTGTCCTATATCAAAAAAGTATTGTTTTTTTTAAGACGTTTTCCCCTCTCTCTCTCTCTTTTTTTTTTTTTTGTTCTTTCTTACATGAAGTTCAGCATCAGATTGATAACGAATTAGAATATTAAGATCACCAAAGGTCCACAAGTTGTAATGCAGATTTTCTTCATCTTCTTCTTCATTCACTGTCTCACTAGGTATGATTGAATGCTTTTTGTTTATATCGGTAATGTAGCTTTTGAAACTGACACTGAACACCAGACGGTTTCTTTCTCGAGCATTGACTGTCTGTCGAGGTAAAGCATGATCAAAGCAGAGAGTTTGAGTACCATTGGGATGAGCAACGACCTGCAATGGCATACACATATCTGACATAGGAACATGCATCAAATGCACCAAGTCCAACAGACTCTCTATAGAGATGGCGATCTGAGGCTTATTGCTTGAAATCAATCGAGTGGCCTCTGGATCCAGACTGATGGCATCGGCTGCTTTCTTTCGATAAAAACTAGCTCTTCTCTCTCTAGGGCTGGTGGCGATGCATTTCCTGTTAAGATCGATCTTTTTGGGTAGATTTGGTTTTTCGATACAGCCTAAGATCCATCCAGTGGACGATAAATGCTTCTTGTACGATAAAATACTTTTCTCCATAGGTGCTTGAGCCTTCATAGGGATCAAGTTAAAGAATGCATAATGTTGCTAAAACAAAAGTTAATCTCAAAAAGTTAATGTACAAATTAAAAGTATAAACTTACTGGGTATTGTTCTAATCTCTCTAGTTCGCTTCGATAATAGAGTTCAAAATAACGAGCGATATGACGGTCCAAGTATTCATAAACACCAGAGTTCACTGCCTCTGCACATTGCGCTTTAATGAAAAGGGGCTTCTCTTCGTCTACACATCTAAGCACATGTCGGTAAAACTCATGATCTTCTTCTGATATCTTTTGATTCTAGACAACAAAAAACAAAAGATGAGTTAACTCATCCTGAAACTTCTAAGCAACAAAATCTTACTTTTCTTATTTGTTCAGACAAAGTAATAAATCGTTTATGTTCTTCTTTTGTGAATCGGGAATACTGAGTTGGTTGAGAAGAAGATGCAGCTGAAGAAGACGCAGTTGAAGAAGACGCAGCTGAAGAAGCCACCATAAGATCTTTCATAGGTTCGTCAGTTGATTTGGTCTGTTGCTTTTGTTGTTGTTGTTGTTGCAGTTGAGCTCGGGTCAAGACTCTTCCTCCTGTATTGCTCTTATTCAGAATGACATCCAAAGGACTTTGTGCAACAGAAGGTAGTTGAGTAGGCTTTGGCTTTTTGGGTTCGTTTGACTCTGGAGCACGCTTTAAAGAGGAAAAGGGTTTGGGTAAGCCTTGACGCAAGGGCTTTCTCAAAGCCTGCAATTCAATCAAAGTATCAAAGGTGGATTGGAACTGTGGAAAACAAGGTCGTGTGGTTGTATACTGTTCATAAGTCTCTTCCGACATAAACATGTTTTCGAAATTGATCTGTTTCCTTTGAGCATCTGTTACTTCGGTACGTGTAAACATCTGAGAGAGTTCATTGTTCGCTGAACGCGCATCAGTCGGTCTAGGTGAGCAGATCTCGATCTCTTCTTCTTCGTCTTCTTCCATCAAGCGTGAGGGTAAGGTACTGAGTCCTTCTAGTTTAGTTTTATTGAAGGATCCAATGTTGTGTTCGATCGTATGTGGAGATTCTATATCCATCTTTTGAGATTCCATAACATGATCTATAGGACTCATTTCAATATCGTGGTTGATAGAAAGTGATTCTGTAACAAGTGTTTCCTGATGTTGATTGGTATGGTGCTCGATCAGAGGTGTGGATTTAGTTTTTTGCTCAATTAAAGTTGTTAGCTTGGTATCGTGTTCGATCAAAGGTGGCAGTTCGACATCGTCTTCGATCAGAAGTGGTGTTTCGGTATCGTCTTCCATCAAATGAGAAGCTTCGTCTTCGCTGTGAAATTCGACGACATCTTCGACTTTCAGAACAAGATCATCCATATCGTCTTCAGAATCAGATTCTGATCCCGAGCTTGAATCGGAACTGGAGCTTGATTCTGAGTCACTACTCGCGTGTGCTTCTGCCATCATTAAATCAGGTTGATCTGTTTCTTCTGTATAAGCTGCTGTCATTCTGTCTCTGTCAGGGCAATAAAAAGAACAAGACGAAATAAAGTTTTTTTTTTATGTTAACAATTTCTGAAATAAATATGCCGATATCAGGGCAAGGTGAAATTTTTGATTTTCAGTCTTTTTTTTTTTTCTATAGAACATCAGCATGTTCTCATCAACCATATTCTGCTGTAAGATGGATGGAGCATGTTCTCGGGAGGATGCGCAGCGTTCAATTATCTCATATCAGCATACCGCAATCTCTTTTTAGTAAGATATGTTGTATTTTAGATAGATTATAAGCGTCAAATTTCGAAAAGGGCATGAAACTGCATCACACTCTACTCTAAAGGCCTATGCAGAATTAGATATCTGTACTAGGATAGTACGAACCAAAAGCTCATGCACATGAAAACTCGCTAGACTGACTGTGAAAGCAGTTTCCGTAAAAACAATACGATTTTGTTTTGACTACCCTAAACACCGGCTTTCCTTTTTCCTCTAATACCCAGACTTATGTCACTCTTTCATTGTATAGTTTTCTTAATATTCTACTGTTAGATGTCCGTTACTTTCCTACTGATTGCTTGGCATGTTGAAGTCTCGCTATACTATCTGCTTTATTGCCTATACCTAGACCAGCTTTTAAATCACGATATAGATTAATACTCTACACAGTATCTGTCTTTTTATTTACATGTTTTTTTGATTTTTCTTGCTTTTCCCAATTCCAACCTGTATGCTTGATTCCATTATCCATACCATATGACAGATCTTTCTAGTCCTTTGTCACATTTCACAAAGTTTACATCTTATGTATATGAAGCCTCGTTGGATTATCTGTTTATATAGTTGATTACAATCTAACTTTACTTCCTTCAGATTATATAGTAGTCCTTGACTTCTTTAAATAAAGCGACTGTTAATGATACTTTAGCGCTTGAAGTAATTTTCAAGCTGAAGAATTGCACTCTTATATAAAGCGTACTCTTAAGCCAAACACTCTTGAACCAAGTATTTATTGTAACACATTTGGATTTGTTGTGAATTGGTATACTTACCTATTAACATCTATTACTCTAATACATTATGTAAAGTTCATTTGCTGTTGTATATTGCCATTGCATCTTTTTGTAAGAATCATGCCTCCTTTGTTCCACTTTATCTACATCTACAATCAAACGACTAGAAATTTAGTGCACATTACATAGCGTCTTATAGCCAAATACTCTAGTACTTCTTAATGCTCTTCTCTCTTTCTACTACTACAAATCAACAAAAGTAAATCTGTCTTATCCTCTTCTGATCTTTTTTTATTACACTACTTTTATTGAGATTGTCACAATATCAGTTAAAGCTTACATTGGCATTTACTTATGGTACGAATCGAATGTCGAAATACTACCTTGTCTGGAAAACTTTCAAATCTTCTACAACAAAACTTCATCAGTAGATTATTCAGCTGGCCAGCAGCACATTCAGATAGTTAATGGCTCGTTAAATAACTTATTTAAATCCTTTTGGACAAGACTGCAACATTAGGATGAATAGATATAAACACTAATACCTTTTTAAACAAAAAAGCCAAAAACTCTTTCTTACCTTTATTTTTATCATATATCAGTGACATTGACCCATAGAACAGGCCAGATCTGTATGTTTTCAGAGGCTTCCCATGGTTAATTGCTAGTACGCTTAATCATTGCATCGATTTTATCATCTTATTTACTTTTCGTTTATATTGTATTTTATCTTTTAAGTTTCGTTACCTAAACAACAGGATGGTAATCGCATATACAATCAACCCTCTCTGTAGTCAACATGCATCATTAACTCCTACTTATTGCTAGCAAAACCTTATCTTTGCCCTGTAACACTGTTACTCTATTGCAAAAAAAAAAACTCCAAAAAGATCATTGAAAAAGATTACTTCGCAAAGATGCTACATGCACTGCACTTAAATATGTAAAATAAAAGTAAGAGAACCCAGTACGGGGGTCGAACCCGTAATCTTCCGTTTAGAAGACGGATGCCTTATCCAATTGGGCCAACCGGGCTTGTACGATAATTTTTTTTTAAGTTACAATATATCCTATAAAACAATGCCGGACAATCACGTGATTTAACGGTATTCCGAGCCGGGATCTCATTCTTACCAACTAAACATTATTGCCTCAGAAGAAGTTGGCAGTTGCATTAGCTGTGTTAGCTGTATAACAACTAAAACCTTCAGCTCGTATGATAACAAATGTATGTTTATTGACCTCATAATTAATGAAAGCAATATCGTTGTATAGAGCAACAGAAATAAGTAGTAATTGCCTCTGTTTAGGCTTAGGAGGTGAATAAGCATCTTATAGAGTGATACGCTTGAGCTTCGAATGTAGCAACCAACGCTTCACCGGTAATCTGAAGAGAGATTTGGTGTTACTCCTAAGCTCAAGATGCCATGCATTTTATACAGAAATGGTGTTGTCTATAATCTTATCTGAACTAAAAGGAACAATGAAGTTGTTTTCCTTGTGAAGTAATGGAAGAATCATAAAGTTGACCTGCTATAAGTAACTGCTTATAGATAGATAGATAATGCAAGATATGACTAAAGGTCATACATTGTACATCTTGAACCAGTCTTTTCTCATTATTAAATCAAACAATACAAATACAGACATATCCAGCTTACTTGAAAGTAGATAACTCTGAAAATCTCATTTATTTTACATAATAAACTTATTCGAGTAGTAGTTGCAAGTTGTTATTTTTTTATTTGTCTCTGATAAAGCAACAAGTTTAAAGCACTCATACGCTATGTGATTCTCTCTTTCGCGAAACATATGACAGCAACAATGTACTTAATACTGTTATCTACCTCCAGTCTATAGAAAATTCAATTAACTTCATGTCTGCTCAAAACAATGGGGGTTTTTTTTTATTTTGAGAGGTAACAAACTAAATCTATATATACCAGTGATATCAATATAAGAAATAACTTTCCTCTCGCTCACCTTAGACATATAGTAGCTTATTCTAGCCTGCAGTTTTTCTTTTAAAATATTTCACACTTGATTGCTTTTTCTTCAAAAAGTCATTTCACACATCAATAGTCGTCCCACTTTTTCTATCGTATTGGCAATAAGACCTAAAACGCAAGGCTGCTTTTGAGATCTTGACACATTTGTGATTTTATGCAACTTTTGGCATGATCTTACATGTCATGTAAAACATGTAGCAAGTCAATACTCTCTTTCTACTTGGAAGAGAAAGAGAAGCCTCAAAATAGTATCCATAAGGTAGAACAGAGGTATTGCTGTTTGTCTATGCTCATCAAATCAGGTTGTCTATAAGATGAGGTATTGAGCACATGAGGAGAAGTAAAGTCTTTTTTTTACTGAATTTCATTTGGTTGCGAGATTCAGTTTTTATTTCTCAAAGTGTGTCAATAATCACCGTTACTCAAATCTCTTTTGTATAAGCTGTGTCAGAACACCCTATCTTTACAGCAACAAAGAAAAGGCCTATGTCGTCAATGAGTAGCATTTAGAATACGTATGCCATCTACTTAATATTATATCGAATTTAGGCAAATGATGCTTGTATTACAACGTCATTAAGAAAATACCGACGAAGTTTTCTATTGACAAAAAAGGTCTCTACTAGATAGCACAAACGAATTTCTGGTTAGTATGCGCACTTCTCTTATTCTAACAACTAGTATAACATAGGAGTTTTATTTAGAATACTTCCAAAAGTTTAAATACAAGAAAAAAGAATATTCGTCAAGTTGATCTGAGTTAATGCAACATAACATATCGCTGCATCAAAAACCAAAGATGAACATATACTTAAAATTAGTTTTTACAGTCAAGCAATTACTAATCCTTCTGTTCATTTATTTTGTCCATTCCATTCGTGCCTGAAGCGTCTACCTAAGCATTTGTCGCTTGAGTGCTTGACCATTGTTTTATTCCTACAGTCCAACTTAACATATTAGCTTTAGTTTGTGGCTGAGAGTAAAGTATTTGGAGAAGAAAGCAAATAAAAGGACGAAATCAAAGAATTATGCTTGTTATAATGTCTAGTAAAATAGTAAAGCAAAGTAAAATCTATCACTAAGCCGAATGATCTTTAAATGAGCTATTTTAAAGGTTACAGTCTTTCCATTTCACTTTGTCGCATTATGAAAAATCACTTGTTGCATTTATTTATTGACTTCGTACTAATGAGTGGTTTTCATCAAGTAGTGTCGGTTTAAATATAAAGCCCATTTAATCTCTTTATGTTACTCATCAGATGCTAGTGACTCTCGTACAGCATAAAATAACATGATACTTGAGTTTAAATGCGACCTAACGTCAGTTAGTGGAAGTCTTTTCTTGACCTTGCTGTTTTTTCGTCTTCTTTCTCAGTAAGCAATGCAGCGCCTGATTGCATCCGACTGAGGCTTTCAGTGTCTCTGACTCTTGCTTACCGGTTTTGACAAATCCGGGTTGCATCCGACTGAGGCTCTCAGTGTCTTCCCTTTACATCTTGTATTTATGCAAGTATCTTTCTGTACACAAGTAAGTATTGTTCCTGAAATATTTAGAATTCACTAGTCTACATTCGAATACATTTAGTCTTTCGGTCAGCACAATACCAAGAAGTAAATATATCCATAGTGTCTTTTTTTTTTTTGCTAGCCTCATGTTGTCTGAGCGATTGCCGCAGTTGAAGTAGAGATAGCCATAACAGACTTCAATTCTCGACATTTGCAACAAACGCTCATCAAGGTAACTTATCATATGTCAAGACACACGTAATAAACACATCTGTAAAGAATCATGGCCTACAGAGCTTCGTGATTTTTTATTTCTTGTTCACTAATTTTTTGACTGATCAAATCTTTGCTACATCCTAACAATGCGATTGGAAAGAAGGCTGCACACAGAAAAAAGAGAGACTCGACAACTTATATTTAAGATGTATAAAGCAAACACAGAAAAAAGAAAGAAGGAGAGGGTTGTATGAGTTTTCTTTTTTTTGAAGAAGAAAAGGGAAGAAAGACAATCAAACCGTTGTATTTATCTCGGATGTGTAATCTGAACTGTAAAGTTAACGAGACAAAAATAAGGCCTGTTTTTATTAGGTGAAGAGAAAAAGTGTTGAACACGATAAAAACCTCTTTATAATATGGCCGGACTTCTAAGTGCAAATAGAATTGGATGTGGTAAATACCCTACAAACAATCTATTCACGAAGTCTTTTGCTTCTCAAGACGTATTCCATTGGGCGCTGGAAGCTTTGGACTATTTCATTGACATTTTTCTCAAATATGCATTTTGCATGGTAGGCAAGATGCAACAAGGGAACAATCTTCTTGAATTCTGTGATGTTTTCACAGAAAAGAAAGCGGTCAGACTTAACGACAACAAGAGTGGAGCCAGGTGAGAAATTAACAGACAAAGCTGTACACGTAAAACCTTTTTTTAGGAGATAGGCGAAAGTATAATATAGAGGAAGGAATTTGTTCACCACTGATAACAAAGCCTACTGTGCATAGTTTCATCTTATCAACCAAGGAATAAGCTGACGAAAGCTCGTGCAACATCGATGCTAGCATCAAAGGACATTTGAAATTGAGTTCGTTGAACTCTTTGGTGGCCCATTGGCCCTTGTCTTTCAAGCCAATTTCTATACAGCCCATCTCATAGTCAAGATATTTATAGTAGAAGTCCGCCATTCTTGAGTTGGAGGTGGTGTTGGTGGCATCATATGATGATAGGCTTCTTTTTCTGTTTGCTTCATTTCTTGAAGACATAGATGACGCATTCCTAATGAGAGTAAAGTAATTAGTGTACGACTTTAGATAAAAAAAAATAAGTTTAGCTTACCCATCAGTTTCAATCTGTGTAGTTTTATTCAAACTAGTCAACAAATACCAGATTGTATACAGAAGATGGTTTTCACTTCTGAAGTCATTTTTGATAGTGTCTTGGTTAAAGAACAAGTCAACTGCATTCTGGAAAGAGCCCTTCAGCCACGACTCAACAGGTGCCTTGCGTACATTATTGCTCATGGAGTTGATTCTTTGAACAATATCGTCATAGTTGTTCTGCACAATAGAGGATAAGTCAAGTTTACGCAGTATCAATAAAAAAAAACTTACTTTTTCAACAACTTTGCTGGTCAAATCATAAACATCACTTGGCAGCTCATCAAACAGTTGGCAGTTGCAGGCACTCTTGATCTCATCAAGCTCTTCTTTTGTAAACGCGTCAACCCAGATGTCATCATCTACATCCATTATCAGCTGCTGGGCAGGGCTAATATCAAATATCAATACAATTGTACGCTACGCATTGAATACCTTAACTTACTGTTCAAATTTGAAGTCCTTTGCTTTTTCAAATATAACTTCTTCCACGACACGACAAGACTTGAGTGTCCATTTTGTACAGCTACGGAACTTTTTCTCATATTCATGTCGCTTCACTTCATAAAAACACATTAGAATCTTGATGATGATGTACTTTGCTGGTGAGACTGGCTTGCATCTTTCTAATAAATTCAGAAATAAGTTAGTATAGAACTATATCGGAAAATGATTGATCTTACTGCCTTCATCAGCTTGTTGGTTTTGTTGCAGCAGGTCTTCCAATTACCACGCAACTAACCCAATGTGTTAATGTGGATCAGCACTTTAAATATAGCAATAGATATTTTACCAGTTTGAAATTCATCTCTTGAGCTTGTTTTTTTCATTTCATCAAAGACTAAATCTGACCAGCCTTCTACTTCAAGGTTCTCAACGATGAAAGATGCGTTGAAACTTATAAATTCTGACAAGATTGACTTTTCGCCGGAATTCCAAAGTTATATCTCAGCTGGAAAGTGAATAGATCATACACAATCAAGCTACGGCCATATAATACCGAAAGCAACGGATCCTGTGCAATCTACACAGTTAACCGGTATCTAGATTAGAACACACACGATCGTAACGCGTCTGTAAAGAAACAAAGAAAAGTCTACAAAAGAAAAGCATTTGAATGAGTCGATGTCTATATAAATCAGTTTTCAAATAAATACTTACTTCATCAATTTCAACACATCAGTTTCTGTACCAAAGAACAATATTGTGACACCAGAGGTGGTAATATCTCAAACACATAATCTGCTTTCTATGTTGGTGCTCCAGCTATATCATTAGAAAGGCCAATACGAAACACGACAGACAGATGAGCCTTCGACTTTCTTGTAAGATGCTTTTTCTTAATTCACATCGCGAAGTTTTTAGTGAGCTGACTTGCCAAAACAGCAGAAATGTTCTTGCTCTCGTTCTTTAACTTCCTAGATCAAGCCATGAAGAATATTGCTGTTTGCTCATGTAACAAACGAGTGCCCAATGCACGTATTACATGTACAGATGTTGCAGCTTTCATTGTTTCAAGTATACTGTGTATTGCAAGTAATAGAAAGAGTGAGATAAAGGAATACATTTTCCTTCTAACTACGCAATTTCTTAAATACCTTATATTCTATTTTATCAGGAACCAGACAGGTTATTTCATTTGAAGCAAGAATATATCATGTATCTTTTCTCAGTGTTTGATATGTCCACATCAATAAATCGCTTCATATAAAAGTAAGAAGAAAGATAAAGAGAGGAGGAATCTATTAAAATCATTCAGTCATGCTAACAAACAGTCACAACAATGAACCATTTTGCTAAATAGGAATATACACATTCGTCATGGCTCTTTCCACTACTGATCCGAACCATATAAGGAAGGTGGATGGTATTTCAACAGAAGTATCATCCTCCACCCACAACCCTAATAATCAACCTTTCACCTTTCGCACCTGGGCACAAATGGTTAAGGTCCAGAAAAGACAACCACTCTCGCTTACTGAAAATGCGGGTTCTCCTGATGAGAGTTCCTCCATGAGTACCACGATCTTCCTCCAGGCAACCGAGGACTACTCTATCGCTATAGACGCTAAGCAGTTTGAAGGAATAAACTTTAGTTCTCGAAGTTTGAATCTTGTTTTGCGCGATCAATTCCCCAAGGGTGTTGGTCTGAGAGATCGTCGTGTGGGTCGCACCCAACGATATATTGAAATTGGTTTTGAAACAGCTGCAGATCGCCTAGAAGCCCTCTCCACCCCTTTTAAATTACAGGACGATCTTATTAAGATGTCAGCCACCATGGATGGCAATGCACGAGTTGTTCGGATCGGCATCTCTAATATTCCTTTTGGTACTGCAGCTACGTTGCAGCCTCGTTTACTTGAGATTTTCCACCAATTTGGCGAAATTTTGGAAATTGGTCTTAAACATACGGCAGAGGGAGAATGGTTTAATGGCAGAGGATACGTTACTTTGAATCGAGACGTTACTAAGAGTTATAAGGATCTAACTCCCCAAGTTCAATCATGGAAGAAGGATCATAATCTACATCTGGTGTGGAGTGACATGAAGCCTATTTGTACCTTCTGTCATGTCGACGACCATATTCGCATTAATTGTCCTGCATTAAAGCCTAGACGTAAGGCATGCTTCATTTGCGATAAGACAGACCACCTCCGTGCTGCTTGTCCTTTGGCACCTTGGAATGCCAATCGCAAACGAGCTAGACCCGTCGCTTCTACCACCAGTACCCCCATTCGGAAGGAAATTGATGAGTCCCTTCCCAAAACTCAACCTCGTGTAGATATGGCTGCATCCATTGTGGCTTCTGCTGATGATACAATGGACCATGAGACTATATACGATGAAAATGTTATAATTTCCCAAGAGATTTTGGAGACCCAAGAGGATATGGCTGAAGAAACTCCCCTTTCTTCAGACGAGAGCAACCATGACATACCGGATAGTCTTTTGAATGATATCGATATGTGCGATGAGCAGATGGCAGTGTTGGACGAGGAACTACCTGAAGGTGCCCCTTCCACTCCTCTGTCCCCTCCGTCTCAGTCATCTAATACGGACACAGACAGACGCACCAAGCGCCCTGCCTCTCTTAGTCCCAGTGTGAGGAACTCGATCTCTAAGCTCCGTCACCAGGAACGCCAGCGCCATTCCACCTCTTCATCTCAGGAGCTCACTACACGCTCCGGCAGAGTTTCCAAGCCTAGCGGATCTCTGCAAGACTATCTGCGTATCTAATGAGTGAGTCTGTTAACAGTCTCATTCGCTTGCGTATCGGTTCGGTAAACTGCCGCACCGTATACAAACAATCCCAATTACAAACTTCTGATGATTTTATCCGCTATTTACGATCCTTGAATAACAGTCTCCTCCTTTTACAAGAAACTAATATCCCTTCCCATTCCTTTGCTGACACTGAATCTATTCTCAATATGAAATTTCAATCCCACCAAGCCATATGGTCTTATCATTGTGGTATTGTTAATCTTAATCCAAGCCTTGACCTCTCCTTATTACACACCTCCAATGATGGTCGCTTTATTTTGGCAAAATTAACCCTTCCTTCTCATGAGGAATTTTCTACTTTATATGTTTTAAATCTTTATGCTCCTGCACAAAACTCCTCCCAAGAACGCACCAATTTCTTTAATTCTTTGATTGCCTTCCTGCTCGCTACAGAGGGCATCTCTGATATACTACCTCATATGTTGATTGGTGGCGATTTCAATTTCAGTTTTGACTTTGCCTTGGAACATCATACACACCGATCTTTTTTTCCACATAATCTTGTAGAGTTCGTTGGTTCCCACTTTCTGGACTGTCTGAATGATCCTAGTAACACCTCTCGTCCCTTTGTACCTACCTTTCAAGGACCTGACGGTACAGGCTCTTGTATTGACTACTTTCTTGCTGGACATCGCCTTCATCCTCTTTGTAATGACGGTAATACTCATTACCTTAATCGCCGATGGACTGACCATGCACTGCTTCAAATCACATTGTCTTATGGATTGAGTAGCTTGGGCAAGGGCCTGTGGCGGGGTAACCCCTTGTTGGTAAAGCAGCCTGATTTCGTGGACAAGTTGAATATCTGCATTGAGCGATATGTTGCAACGAAGCTCCTCCCTTCTTCTGAATCCCCTCAAATACAATGGGATAGGTTGAAGAAAGCAGTTAGGAAAATGATACAAACATATAGTCGCCATCGCACGTCATGGCGCACTCATCGCCTCAAACAGCTTCAAAGCCAACGCAACTCCTATTACCGTCAATACCGTTCAGATCCTCTCCTTCTGGATATACTGGTGTCTCCCCTTCAAACGGAGATCTCGAACCTCCAGGCTGAAGTCTCCCAGACCCATAGGCTTCGTGCTGGGAAACGTTGGCTGGAGAACCATGAACATTCAGCTGGCTACCTACAGCGTACCATTACTGCTCGCGCCCGAAAGCGCAACATTGGCCCTCTTACACACCCTGTAACCGGTCTTCATTGCACTGATACCGCTAGTAAACTGGATGCAGTTACCTCGTTCTATAGTCATCTATACACTGCTGAACCTACCTCTTCTGAGGCCACCAATGACATTCTGTCCCACATCACTAAATCGCTTGATTCGGACGAAGCAAAGACAGTAGTGCTCCCATTCAGCCTTGCGGACATTCAGCTTGGTGCTTCTCGCTCTCCTCGATGTAGCAGCCCTGGAAAGGATGGTCTCCCGTATGAAATCCTGCAACTGCTTTTCAAACATCCCGCTTGTAAAGATCTCGTCGTTCGAGTCTTCAACGATGCTATCTCTTTGGGTGTTTTCCCCCAATCATGGACTGAAACCTGCATTGTTCTTCTTCCGAAAAAAGGCGACCTCTCGGATCTATCCAATTGGCGGCCTATCTCATTAATAAACACTGACTGTAAAGTGTTTACTCGCCTCCTTAACTCCAGAGTTATGCAGGTATCTCTTCGACTCATTAATCGCTGTCAAGCTGGGTTTATGCATCATCGGTTTATTGGCGATCATGGCCTGACTTGTCGATTAGTGATGCACGACGCCACCCTTAGCCAATCTTCTTCAGTTGGGATTATGTTGGACCAAAACAAGGCCTACGATCGTATTCACCCTTCTTATCTCCTCGGGGTGCTTCGCAAATTCGGCTTTGACGACAGCTTTGTCCGTATCATTCGTAACCTCTTTTTCGGTACAAACATCTCGATCCTTATGAATGGCTTCCTCTCTAGCCCGATTGCCCAAGGAAGAGGTCTACGCCAAGGGGACACTATTTCCCCAATTTTGTTCAACTTTGCGCTGGAACCTTTCTTGTTGTCGGTCCTTTACCATGATCATATTGGTGGCTATACCTTAGCTAGTAAACCTCGTTCGGCATCTTTGTGCTTACCTCCGCCGCCTCCTGTCAAACTGCTTGCCTACGCCGATGATGTACTTGTTTTCATCAATGATACAGCTGAACTCGATCACCTACAGACCTGCCTTACTCGGTACGGTCAGGCTTCAAACTCTTTGGTCAATTACCATAAATCCGTCGTCTTTCCTCTATCCCGAATCCCAGTGCCCAACCTTCCTATCCGATCATCGGTTCAAGAGAAGGGGCTTCGTTGGTATGATCATCGCTCCCCTGGTTTTCTTAGATACCTTGGCTACCCGATCTGGCTTGCGCCTCATCAGCAAACTTCCTACGTCGAAGGTATGATTCGCACCATTAAAGCCTCCATTGCGATACACTCAGGTCGACAACTTTCTGTGTATGCGAGAGCATTGATAGCCAATTCCCTGATCCTGTCTAAACTCTGGCATGTCCTCAGGCTGACTCCTTTACCTGCTAACGTCTTAAATAAGATCAATTCGCTGACTTACCAGTTTGTTTCACACGGCTTCTTTCCCAAAATCCGTCGCTCCATTTTGCATCTTCCAAAGGCTAGCGGAGGCCTGGGCCTCTTGGACATTAGAGCTCAGCGTCTATCTCTCCAGCTTCGCTGTCTCTCCCCATTTTTACCAACTGCTTCCTCAGTTCCAATGGCACCTTTTCTCTATCGTATGATGTGTTGGCTACTCCAAACCCTCTCCAATTCTCCTTCTGCTATGATTCCAATTCTCTTTTCCAGCTCCCGAAGTTCAGCTCTGACTGACACTGATAGCCCTTTCGCTGCAATTTTAGAGGCTGTCGATGTAATTCCTAAGAGCCCCTCTCATGAAGTCTTTCCAAACTTACCTACTTGCCTCGCTCTCCCATTAAAGGATATTTGTGCTATTCCCGAGGCTTCATCCTTTGTCTTCAGTAGAACAATGCGTTCCTTTCGAGTGACTGACATCTTCATCACTGATTTGGCTACTAACCGCCTCCGATTCCGTTCCAGTCCTGAATGTCAATTCCCTCGTTTGCTGTCTCGTTTCAAGAAGGCAGTCGCTCAGGCAGACCTCATTTTACCTCCTTTCATTGCAGTGCGCATGCTTCATTCAATTTCAGTCACCACTCACAAGTCCTTGGATTTCTCTCCGTTTTCAGCTCTTCTTTCCTATCAAGCTGTTCCTCTCTCATGCTTAAATAAACGGGCTCTCAAGCAATTGTTCAAAGATGCGGTGGCATTACCAGTTCCCTCGTCACTACCCGCCATTCCGCCTTCTCGTTGGAGACTCTTCCTTTCTACCCCTATGGACGGTGCTACCCGTACCCTTTGGTATCGTCTAATTCACGATAAGATCTCAAGCAAGAACTCCCTCTACCGCCTTCTCCCTGACGTCATTGGGGATGATCGTTGCCATTACTGTTACAACACTGAGACTCCGTGCCATATGCTTTTCACATGCGGTATTAAAAGCCATGTCTGGTACCGTGCGTTTTCACGCTACATTGGCAGCCCGAACAGGGTCCTCCTATCTGTGCTTTTTGAAAACTTCCGCCTTCTTTCCTTTCCACTGTATACTATCAGCGACTACTCCATCAAACTCCATATATACCAATTGATGGGTGTATTTGTCTTCAGTATCTGGTCAGCTCACTGGCGTGAACACTTCTCTGCGATCCCTTTCCTCTCTGATCGTGTTTTTTGTAACATTCTAAAGAAAGTACACTCTCTGAATCAAATAACTAGCCTAGATTAGAATAATTTCCTGCTTTTTAAGACCCAGTCACTGCATAGCACACTGGCTTCTTTTATTTTGATGAGATTAAATTAATAAATTTTTCATTCATCCATAAAAAAAAAAAAAAAAAAAAAAAAAAAAAAAAATAGGAATATACATAAGTGCAATACTTAGTCTCCTTTTAGTCACTTTTCGCAAACCACTTCTTTTACAAGTCTGCTTATACGACAGTCAAAATTGGCAGGACAATGCTAGTATTGACAAATCAAAATTTAAGGTGTCAGATCACGTGACTCATTGAGTTCCATTGTACCTTTCTGTGGTTAGTTTCTTTTTTTTTTTTACTCTTGCTTCTCTTACTTTATTCACTTAACATTAATTATGAGCAATCAACTTATTATAGCCCCTAGAATTTGTTCCACCTGTATAAGGGAACATTTTGATTCTAGCTATGCCATCTGCGGGCTGTGTCGTGCATGTGTTAGCTTTTGCTTATTCGATCCTGTAGCTTATTTTTTTTTACCAAGCACAAAGAAATAATAGGTACACCAGCAGACAACAAAACGAGCCAACTGGTAGACACAGAACTAGAACTACTCAACAATCTACAGCTTATGTTTCTGGACTTGGCCGCCTTCAGCCATCCTGTCTTGGATCAATGAACGAAATCTGTACTGATTGTGAAGCCAAACACTAGAAGGCTGAGTTGTCCTCTCAATGCACATCCCGCAACAAACTTTGGATGAGTTGTTGTAAGGCAAGGGCAGCAAAACTTGAAGTCCTGCAATAGCCACCTGTTTTTGCTTTTACTTCTTTGGGTTGTGAAATCATAAGTAGTTTGACATCAATGCTTCATGAAAAGAAAATCCTTAAGTTAGACTGTATAAAAATGCACATGAGCCTCTTATTAATACTGAGATTAGAGAAAGCGAAACACTATGAGAATTGAGTTAGCCGGATTAGATCAATTGTACTAAGAACCTTCCTACCTCTGATGATTGCTTGCCAAGATTTTTTATTGGCTAGTCTATTTTAAGCACCTGGGCGCATTGTATTTAAATAAGTCTTGACGAACCAAGCCTCAGATCAACCTTTTCTTTTCATTTAATTTATTCTAATGTCAAAAAACACTGGTATCTTCTTTACAACCATTAATGTCCTGGCCATTTTCTGTATCATTCTCAGTTTAGTTGGCAACTTTTTGTCCTTCTATTGTAGGTAGTGCTTATGAGTCTTTTGTTTGATCTGACCCAAACTTCTTTATGCATTTGTAGATTGGAACTTCATTTTGAATGGCCTCATCAAGATGTAAACAAAAAATAGACATATGTATATATAGAACGAATACTAAATGCATTCATCTATTAGTGCTTTAGTTGTTGTCCTATTGATTGTTGAATTTGTTCAGCCAACCTCTGTTGTGAAGCCCTTTTCCTTTATGTTCTATTTCCTTGGTCGTGGATTATGTAAGTTTCGAAAGTTGAATTTCCACCTATTTCATGTATACTTATATTTTTGAATAGTTTACATTTTGTAAGATGGACTAAATAATGTAGAATAACAAAAACTAACGTTTAGACCATTTTAGCCTTGGTTTCATTTCTATGGGTATTGATATCCTTTCTGTTATTGCTGGATTTATTGTAAGCGATTTGAGCAGAAAAAAGCAACTTGAAGCTTAGTCCTTGTACTGACAGATTTGAAAAATAGCTTGTTGCTATTGGTATCTTTTATGTTATTATGCATTTCGTTAAAAGAGATGGTGAACCAGATTCTATGTCATTTGTCAGATACCAACGTCTTTCAAGTGGAATTTCTCATGAATTACCCACTGCAGCCAACATGCATAGCACCTACCCTATAGCTCGCCAAGTACCACTTTCTCAGCCAAATGTATCAGTGCCTGCTACTGAACCTAACAACCATACTCAAACAAGCATTCATATGCCAAACACTACAGTAGAAACAGTAACAGCCACTCAGCCCACAGAGACAGTTGCCATGAATGAAAAGACAGAAACTTAGTTGGCTTTTACTTTAGCCTCACTTGTATACATTATTTATTATCGCAATCTCTTTTTTATCCTTTTACATAGCCCTCACTCCCCCCCCTCCTTTCTTCTTTCTTTACTAAATTAGTCATACAAAAATGTCTGTTGTTCGCATATATTTTGTGTTTATAAAGCTTAATATCCATTTCTTTGTTTGTGTTTGTTTAGAAGAAGTTTATGTAGCACTTTCCTTCTTTTTTTTGTGAGTTGTCTGTTAATTATTACTTATATGTGCATGATTAGTTTTTTTTTTCTGCAAAACCCTCTTTTACAGAACTCTTTTCATTCCCAAAATAAACCATCCATCCTAAGATTAGAAAAGCATTAGATCCATATTTCCTTCAAAAAGATACCTAAACTTCTAGAGCATGTTTCTGTAGATGATTGTTATTTGCAGCCACAGTTCTGAAGTTTTCCTTTTGGGTAATAACGTAATGCTATACAACTAATTTCAATAGCAATCATTGTTATTGCTGAGTTAAGTGGGTTTGAACCTATTATATGAGCTCATACTAGGTCAGCATATCTTGGCGCATGACGTACGGAGTCATTGAACCAGATGAAATAACTGGAATCTATTTTGACTCCAAGACGATAAAAGCAAAATGCAGCATGAGCAGCCAAAGTATAATTGCAAGGTCTCGAGCCTGACAAGATAAAGGGAGAAGATAGTGTCTTTGTTTAAAGCCTCACTTCTCCTCTTTTGGCACTAAGGTATGGCTGAATCAGGTTCCAAAAAAAGAGAAATGACGCCACTTACGCCGAGCATTTTTATTTAGTCATATTTCTTTTTCTGAGTTATAGCTTTTATTCAAAGCGAAATCAAAATAATGGAATCTGATTGAGAATTCCAAGTGATCTACACACCTCACATTTGAATATTGATTTACTTCTATGCATGGTATGAGTGACCAAACACACAGAAATCTTTACACATCACTCGTACAATTTATTTGTTTTTGGAAAATTAAAAAACGTTTTCTTAAGGAAAGAACATGAGATACCAAACAAGACAACTCAACAAGACTATTTGTTGACATGACATAGCTAAAATGATATGTTTCCATGCATATCAATATTGTTACTGCAATGATCTTAAACACAGATGAAGCATAAAATAAGTCGATAGGCATTTCACTGAAGCACAGAAGTTTATTTCAGTTTCATCATCTCTTCATAGTTTAGTAGTTGATTGTCTTGGGTTTTCGGTGGCCTTACTCTGGAGCAATTCCTCTCCATCTTTTCATCGCGTCAAATATCGCTTTTTCTCTCTCTATTCGAATTGCTGCTTGTAATGAAATATAGACAGTTTGAGCAGAAAGGATCACCCTTAATATATTGAATGAAGTATTGATTAAGAACATTTATGATACATGAGATTGAAAAATGACATAGTAATTTTTTCTTAAGACATGGCAAAAGTTTTGTTTTAGCTATACATCTTCTAAATAGTGTCATAATCGTCATCAAGTGATTTGCAACACTTTCAAATTATATGGTTACATCCCTATAAGATTTACCTCAACATAAGTAATAGTAGTTCTTTTTCTTTTCATACATAACTTAGCAAGTCTTTCTAAACCTAAAGAAAAGCCTTGTTATCTAAGTTGTATCCATCAGGTAGCGCTTCTCTTCCCTCTCCATTTAAAATTAGTGTGGCTTTCTATGATGGATACGTATTTTACAACATACTGATGGCTCTCTTTTTCTTGTTTTTTACACTGGCTCTTCCACTTACCCTACTTCCTATTACGGAGACATAAATTGATGTTCCTCATTCTTCTGAAATATTCCTTTGATTGATTGTCCAAGAACATCTGATGCAGATAGGTAGTATGCTCATACTAGCAACGTCATGGTCACTATATACTGTAATTTCATAGTTCTGTTTACTTTTAATAGAGCACAGCCAAATCGGAAATCATTGTAATCGAGAGATGAACAAGTGAAATATGCAGTACTGCTTCTTATTAAAACAGAGAGAGATCTGCCATTGTTTAGGTTTAAAGCTAATTGTGTAAGTGAACAGGCTTTTTTTGTATGTCTGTGTAACAACTTATTCTGAAGGGTGATACAGTTCATTTCGGATACCGGTGCACTCATTTCTCTCATTCTGCGTTATCCAACCGAGACTTCAGCCTCTCTCTTCTATTGAAAAGGACCTATGGTAGAGCGATTTTACATATTCAATTGCCAATAATTAAAGGTATACTTTACTAAAAAAAAAAGAGGCTAAAGTATTTTATGACTAAAAATCTTGGTCTATTGTATGATTGCTGAATAAGAAACCTTTCTTTGTGTTTCGGAAGCTCATAGTCAAATCTGTTCCTATTTTTAAACACGTACTAATAAAACAAGAAATGAATGCTGATCAATTGCCCCTTAAATTAAAGTTGTACTTCAAGTGATGTGTTGTTTATTTCTATTTTCACTGCTTTTCTTTCTTTTCTTATGGTTTCTTTTTTTGTAGGTGTTTAGTAATATGATGTCTAAAAGGGAAACTGGGCTTAAGCAATCCTTGCTGCGGTACACAAGTCATCACTTCCCATTAGTTGTGTTTGTGTCTACTTTAAAGAAATTCATACTTGACACATTAGAATACCTAAACCAAGGTTAAAGAGATGTTAGTCGTGGTTTTTTTTTTGTTTAGTGAATTAAGCAGATTAGCAATACAAAGCAAAAAAAATGAGAAGGAATTCACCTGTCATGTTACAAGAAAAAGTTTTATGTGATACAAATCCATTTTGTTCTGTTATCTACATGTTTATAACATCACACACTACTATGCTTTTCAAGACATTTAGTACTCAAAAGTCTTCTTTTTTTGCTATGTGTGCATATTTGTAATTCATAGTGTCCAATGCATGTTGGAGTTTCTTTTTCATTCACTTTTTTTCAGTAATAAATATACACTCTAGTTTTCAATTTTATAGGCATAAAAATAACTTAAAACGAGGCTGTGTTCGTATCACTTGTGGCCTGATATACATTCGTTTCGCTACATAAGATGGCATGCTTTTCTTGAAGAGAAAGTCTCTGAGGACAGAATAAATACAATTTATTCAATTGCTATGAATGGTGTCTGTCATGATAAGGAGGAAATGCACAATGCTAGCATACTACCTATATCTCTTGAATAACGCCCAAATGTAGCCATGTAGTACAGCAGTCATTTCAAAATCATGTAACACCTCGATCCAAGGTAAGCAACACCTCGTTTCATTGCCCTTTGTCACTTCTTTATTTTTAACAACCATTTCTTTTTTTTATTTTACTTTTCTTTTTTCTCACTCAATTTCTTTCTGTCTCATGCTGAATAAAAAAAAGATACTTTCATGTTTGCTATATGTGACTATTGTTCTTACAATAGAAACATTGGCCATTGAAGTACAGCCTCGAAGAGCGGCTGGTAATTCTTTGATAATGTCTACTTGCTCTACTTGATCTGATATGTTTTGTCTAGATTGTGCTTACTTGTCTAGCAAAATCTATTGTTATGGAGGTTATGTCAAAGGCTCTTCAGATGATGATGGTCTTATCATGCTTGATATCAACAAGAACGATGGAAAGCCCTTTGGCAACCTAATCAATCAATGGGAAAATGTAACACCAGTATCCAACCGTATTGTATTTGGTAGACGTGCTTTTGCTCAAACAGTAGCTTTACCTGATGGTAAAAGCATGATGGTCCAAGGCGGCTACAACTACAAGAGTACAAGTATTGAAGATCAAAACATTGTATACAATGCAGAAACCAATGCATGGAGTATACAACCAAATTATTATGAGGCTCAAAATGGTGGCAACAGACAAATGTAAGCCGACCTCCTCTTCTTTTTCCCTTTTAGACGTCCTATTAAGTTCTTTTCTGTTGTTAGTTATTATGGTACTGGTGTTTATGTCGACTCAATCAATAGTATTGCTTTTTATGGTGGATATCAACAGTACGTAACTGAATGAGTTGACTGATTGAATGATTCACTAAATCACTTGTAGGCATGTTCAGAATGGCACTGATTATGTCAAACCGGATGGCACAAAAATCTCAGGATTAACCTTCAATAACTCGGATGGCTACATCAACAGTTTTGCTGGCTTCTATTACTTGACGCTTTATGATCTCTATAAGAATGTAAGATGAGACAATCACTCTTCACATAAGGATCACACAAACTCACACTTCTTTTTCAAAAATAGACATGGAGCGTACCTGCTCAAACAGGTACACCCACCAGTTACCGTATCTCTCAAACAGCCACCTATGTTCCACTCAGTAAGAAGATCTATTACTTTGGTGGACAATACTACAACACAACTGATAGTCGTCTATACACTGCTTATATGGATTACGTGATCACGTACGATACAGTGTCCAGTTCTTGGAAATATGTTTACTCAACCAGTAATCGATCTCCATCTCAGAGAACGATGCACTCAACTACTCTTTGTAAGCAGATAAATGAACACTTTTCATAAGCATAAGTCTTCTAACCTTTGTGTTTCATTGTTGCTAGTGCCTGATGGATACAATGTTCTTTTATATGGTGGAACATTTGATGGCACTGTCGCTTTGATGGATTATTGTTACACCTTCAACATTCAAACGGCTGAGTGGACGTTTCATAATTTGGTAGCACCAGCTGGTACATCTGCTCCACGATCTCATCATTCAGGTTAGATAATTTTACTTCAATTAGCATGAACCACACTAAATCAATGATCTCTCCATATAGCTGTCTTGATCGACAATTCCACTCTTGGCATCTTCTTTGGTATAGATAAAGCAGGCAATCCAACTAATGATCTACTTATTATGGATGTTCGAGATGTCAGTCAACTTTCTTTTTCAGACACATACCCTATCAATACCAATCTCACCACGTCCAGTACCAACACAACTTCAACCAACGAGTCCGCATCCAACAATAGTGCAACCATAGGCATTGCAGTGGGTGTATCCTGTGTAAGTCTCTTGACTGATTGAAGAAGCTCAACCTAACATCATTTTTTGGTGTAGGGTGCACTGGCCATCATAGCAGCCATCGTATTCTATGTGCTTCGAAAAAGAAAGCAACGATCCAGACATCAGGTCGCTCAAGCCTCAAACAATAACCACCCTCACCCTGAAACAGAAATGCTTGAGGTAGATTGGGATAAGATTGATGGACAATACTATAACCAAGTAGATCCTCCACAGCAGTTTGTTCAATTAAAGTCACAATCACAGATTACTACACAGACACCTAATGAGTATCCTTCACCAGAGGGATCTTCTAGACACAATGTTTCTCCTACAATGACAGTGACTTATACAAAGCCTGATATAGGAAACTAACGAGTTTTTTCTATCATACACACTCTCTTTATAAATCATTCCCCTCCCCCCTTTTCTGTTTATATTATGTATCATACTCTCTAATTAAATCTTGGATTCTTCCCACCATGCCTGCTTACAATCTAACAAATGATAAAATAGGCTTCGTAGAATTGTCGTCCATGTTCCTTACAATTTATCCAGGGAATGATATAGCGGATAGTATTTCATTGCTTTCCCTTAGTATCGAGTTCAGCTTTTTTCTTTCTCCTCCTTTTCACTCAATTAGTTACTTTTTCTGAATAGTTCAAAGCAACTTACGATCGATATAGCTTTGTTGCCAGTCATGTTTATATGTATTCTCTGCAAAAAATATGAGTTGGAGTTAGAAGAACTTTCAAGTGTAGAAGAAATGAGAGTTCATTTACTACAACATCATGCGTCTGAATTTTCAGACCTTCGCAGTCTACAAGTACAAAGTAAGCTCTTAAAGCTTGTCTGTGACAGTCTATGTAAAATACGAGTATCAAACAGTCTCGTGAAAAGTCTCTATCATTTAAAAGAAGCCCTGAAAAGGCACAAGAGAATAGGTAAGCAAGAAATATATATCATTTAAACTACTGTTGCTAAAGAAAATACATCTAAGCCGGGAGTCAAACTCAAAGGATCAAGCGTAAAGCAGATACAATCGCAGGCAGCTTTGATGAGCCTTTATCCTCTTTCAAGCACCTAATGTTTACCATTCATCGCACGTTTTACCGTCAACAACTGACACCCGTTACAGATGGTGTTCATTGTTCCTTGACAGAAATTCTGTATGTCTGCTTATATATCACTTCGCCCTACACATATCAAAGCCTCAACTATTTGCGTTCTCACCCAAAACTCCAACAGTTCTTTGGTACAGATGTACATTTAGTTGACAAGATGCACATGACAGCACATGCAAAAAGGCTATTAAATATTTTGGGACGGACAGATAGGCGGACAAAGAGGATTGTCTTTGACCTCAAAGTAGCTACCTTGGCTTTTATCTATACTCTTGGGATTGCAAAGGTTGATGCTAAGAGTAACAAACACGTCTGCATTGATGCAAAGACACCTTCAGCAAATTTGGAAGAGGTCTATACCTTAAAATGATGAATGTCCTTTTGTTTCCTCATTCTATCACAAAATCCTTTACTTTTCAAGCTTAAGACAGCATTTGTATAAACAACACATTTAAAGAAGACCAGACATTCTTGTAGCGAAAAAGAGAGAATAAAGCTTTATTTTCTTAAGACAAATATATAGAAAAGCGATCATACAGTCAGAATAATACTTTCTTTACAAAGATCAAAGTTATTGTAAATCATGTATTAGTTCATCATAATGTATGAAGCAATGTAGAAAAAAAAAGATTTCTTTGCCAAATCATTTTCTCCCCCAGATCCCAAATAGTTTTATCCCTCAGATCCCAAATGATGTACCCTTAGAACCCACTATTTGCTTATAATCGCTAGGATCAAAGCTGTACTATTTCCAAGCCTGTAAAGACTTTAGTACGATGGAAGGAGGCCAACCATATATCCGAATATAACCTATTCATTTTTTCAAGATGTATCCCATCTGCTTATTTCCAGCATCAATCTGCTTATGTCCAGCATCAATCTGCTTATTTCCAGCATCAATCTGCTTATTTCCAGCATCAATCTGCTTATTTCCAGCATCAATCTGCTGCGTTTTGCCAACTATTAATTTGAGCATCAATTTGCTAAATTTTTCCAATAGAAGCATCGTTATCCCACTCAATGGAGATTTCTTTACATGATTATGCTTTATACGCCCTTTCTTTCTTACTGAAGAAGAGAAAAGTGTATCTACATGTGCATGCAACTTTCCAGAGACAAGTATATGAAGGACCTCATCTTGGAGAATTATAGAGCTGATTGATCATAGTCAATTCCATGTCATCCAGTCTATTCGTTTCTTATGCGAAGCAAATGAACCGTCATTGTACTTGCATATCTGTTGTGTGTTCCCGTCAGACCTAAAGAGGTATATGAAACCCGTTCGATAAGCAGCAGAAAGCACGAAGGTATTGTCAGACAGGTTATCCTTTTCACTAAGTGTTCACTGTGTCTGTTTCATTTTGTGTCAAAGTATTCTCTCCGTTGCCAGAGTTTTCGTTCAACGAGCGAAGGTAGCAATGGAAGACAAATCCCCATTCACAATTCAAGCAAGGTACAAAGTACCTTTATTCAAGAAAAGCAAGAAGATAAGTTCATCAAAAGCAATACGTTTTGTAGCATTTTTGGCTTCCATCCGAGCTATCGAGGTACAATAACTTCAGATGAACTTAAGCAGCAAACGCGACCCTCTAATTATATGGAGAACATCAGGGTGGTATTACATGCGAAAGCAACCAAAAGAAGAAGTGTCATCTGTCATTCTAATCCGAAAGCAGTTCTGCGGGTCTTATCTCTATCGACTGATAGCGCCCTTCAGCCCAGTTTCTATAACGCGATGTGCCTTCTGTTATACTACGTTGAATGCATCTGTTATTCAAGAGTCGAAGGTGACCTGAAAAGATTAAGCCTTCTATAACGAGATGATCCATCTGACCCCAATGTAAGAAAGATATTCAAACAAAGGTGTAAGGGAAAAAAGAAGAGAAAAAAAATTTTTTAATGATATTTAAAATTTAAAAGATAGTCTAGTTCCTAGCCGAATCTACACCAATAAGAAGTTGCCGAGTCATTTTCTTTTCAATTAAGTTTAACGGATTTTTCAGCGCAGTATGATAGAATCGAAATAAGCTTGAAAATAGGTTCATAAACTCGCTCTATCCAATTGATCTTTGCCTAATGCTCCTTCAATGTCAATGAAATGGAAACTATTCTAAGGCTTGTTACATGTAGATTTATTCAGATGCTACTCTCTTATTGAAGCATTTCGCTTCCCGATTCTATATCATACATTGCTCTAGGCAATTTATTTCGATATAGAGTTTAGAATCAGCTTAGAGATTTCCTCTTATACTTTCGAAGATAGACAGCTCCAGTTTTGAGCTGAGCTCTACAGGACATCAGCGTTTATACAAATAAGATTTAAGGTTCAAGTAGCGGCTGATTTAGATTGCCAATATCTGTACTGTAGTAGCAGCTTCGTTGATTTTCTTTATTACTGCTATATGTAGTTGATTGTTGTTAAATTGTTTTTTAGTTGCATGGATGATGTTCTTTGTAATTGCAGTTGCATCAGTGGCCTTGTAACCAGACATTACAGTAATGTGGGTGATGTCCAATAGGTAATTAGCAAGAGACAATACATAAGATTTTTTTTCTACTAAAGAAGCTCATAATCTTCATTGCAATTGATATTGAATACTATGTTGTCAATAGCACAGGAAAGCCTGTCAATGAGTAACCAATGCAAGCGTTAGAGGGACTATTTGCCGTAAGATAAGCCAAGTTAATCAGATTTAAGCTCAAATTACAATCATGCAGACATATGTATACTCTTATTCCACCTACATATACGCCGAATATAAAGTAGTGACTTAATTAGAGTATACCTCTATCTGAAGCTTATAGCTTTTGATCAAATGACTAGGTTATGCTCTAAATAAGTCTATGCCACAGAAGATTGCTCGTCTCAATTTAATCAACTACTCTATTGACTTTTCTTTGAAATACATAGCCTCGTATTCAATAATCACAGTAAGCAAAGAAGGTGCGATACTTTTCTTAGTACTTTTTTTTGTTCTAATTTGATGATCTTATTGAGATTATTTAGCCATTTCTAACAGGAAAGCAAAAGCTTATCTTAAGTTGAATTGTCTGACACGAAAAAAAAGTTTGATTGATCAAATAGAACAAAGGGAGAAGAGGAGAAGCATAATAAAGGAGTTCTAGTATAATCAAACGATAAAATTAATACTTCTGACCTGATATTAAAAAGAAGTCATCAGTATAAATATAAGTGCCTCGATAGAAAAGCATGCATAACCCATTCTCTCTTAACTGTATTCTCATGAGGCTCTCTGTATTGGCTTTTTTGTTGACTGTATCTTCTCTTGTTGCAGGTATGTCACCTAGCCGGATTTGCTCTTTTTTTTTTCTTACTTGTCATCAACTCACCCTTTGATTGCTTAGCTGTACCTTTAAAAAGAAATGCCAATAGCTGCAGACAATTACTGAGGGCATATGATTCTGACGAGAAATCAGATTATAACTCTCGCTTAGAAAGAAAGCTTGAGCACTGTGAAGAAGTACTAGATTCAACAAATGAAGAAGACCATGGATCAGACCCATAAGAAACCTTTTCTTTTTTTTATATTATAAATAAAAATCATGTTCTTTATTCATCATCATTTTCACGAATCAACAGACGTTTTCCAACTTTTCGATTGACAGTACCAGTAGGAGAAGGAGGAGAGCCAACAATGTTGTCTTGATGAGAAGCTTGACTGTTCAAAGCAGCTTCATATCCATTATCGAAGTAACTATAGCCATCAGCCAGTTGTTGCTGTTGTTCTTCAAGAGCCAAGATACGTTGTCGTTGAGAGATACCTCCAGGGTACTTTTCTTTCAACAACATCGTCTTGACTTCCAACAGGTATTTATTCAATGTTTGTAAAAAGCGTTCTGTTTGACGATGCTTTGAAGAGGCTACCAACTGAGACAGGGTTTAGTTATTTGATGTTTAAGTGTTGTCTATGAAACTTACAGAGAGACGATCCTCTTTAATGATATAACCAATACCAAAGCCATTCGAGACAACAGGACCAAAACCAAACAATCTCAAAGCAGGATTACCACAGTTAGAGGTACTGATGATGGAGCTACTGAGTGTCTTCCAGCCTCCGTCAGTAAAGATCTGAGGCTTCTTTTCGTTCTTGTAAAGTCGTTCCCAGACACATTCTAATGCATACAGATGTCTGTCTTGACCTTGTCCCTTTGAGCAGTCGCGTGTGATGTTGGTGTGTGTCTTGAGGGCGGTACGGAGACTATCTAGTTTTTGTTGAGCTGTTGCCTTATCTGAGTAATATGTTTCGACAAAAGTGCGAGAATCCGAAGTAACAGAGCGAATGGCTTCTGTTCGACCATGTAAAAAGGTCTTGGTCATAGCAGGTTCATAAGTGGATTCACATTTACCGTATAGTCCATAATAAGCAGCTTGAATGGCCATCTGACTTTATATGTAAGCATCGGTTGAATATGAGCTAAATGGAAGGACTTACCTGGACAAAGGCATCAGGACTCATCTTCATGTCGGTAATGAAGTTTTTACCATAATCATAGAACTCAAGTACTTTGACTTCATTCTGTAAGATCAAATCACTCAATCGTGTCTCTGCAAAACGAATACCGAGTTCCAGTTCATCATCCATGTTCCATTCAATCTTACGAGGATTGTGATCAAAGTAGCCATTGGATTGACCAGCAGAGCCAGCTCGATCTCTGATTACAGTACCACCTTCACTTACTCTACGCTGACGGTAGTTATGAAAAATAGATTGTGTTTGGCTGTTGATTGTCTTGGCGAAACGCAGAATGGTATCTGTATAGATATCGGACACAAAACGTAATACAGTATGTCCATCCACACCTTTTAAAAAAAAATTAGGTGAGTCCCATAAGTGATAACCTCAGTCTGTCTAGTTTTACCTGTATGCTCGAAATTGATACCAGCACTTCCATTTTGACAGACAATGATCTATATCATAGTGAGATAACTATCCTACCATGCTTTTTGTCTGTTCTTACCTGAAGTTTATCATACCAACGATTAGTACAGGTACCTACCTGCATCCCTTGTTCCAGATTATAAGTACCACACAGCATGTTGTAACTCAAATCTTCGGTGGATGTTGGGCTCACATGATCCAAACAGACAATAAATAAAGCACCATCCACTACTTTTAGAGACTGTCGATTCTGAGGATCACTTTTGAGTTGAGATCGTAGTTTGGCCCAGTTTCGGCGGTTTTCAGTCGTTAAGATACCTACAGAGCGCTTAGCAATCTCTTGTACAGGTGTCTGAGCGGCATCGCGCAGGATGGCCTTGAGGTTGGCAGCAATCTCCTTTTCATTCAACACAAAATCACCTGATTCATCAAACACTTCAAAGTAGTAGAATTGAGAGTGAGACATCACCACAATATGACGGCCCACTACATCATCATTGGGGGCAATATAACATCCATTTTCAGTAGGCACACGCGCTGTACCAAACAGTCGACTGAATTGAGACATACAGAGAGGTGTACCACGAAAGACATCGGGTTCTAGGTTTTTTGTCTTGAGGGCATGAACAAAGGTCAATGTGGAAAAGATCAAAGAAGAAGCACGTTGGACTTGGTCATTGCGAAGAGGAGAGATATCATCTTCCAGCAAGAAGAATGGGTTCAGGTTCAATACAACAGGGTCTGTGTAATGGAGATACGAGTCGTACCAGAATTCTTCAATGTAAGAGGATTTGTCAGAGGCATACGTCTGAAGCTTTTCTTGAAGAGTGGGACCATCTTTTTCTAAAAACTCTTGGACTGCACTTTTTGTTCTTTCATGATCTTCATTTGACTAAATTAAGACAGTGTCAATGATCATTGATGATTTTACGAAGATTTTACACTTGCCTGTAAGGGTTTGAGTGCATCAAGATAACGTCTAGCAGTATCCTCAAGCTTCGGAATAGGTAGCTTGGGCAATTGGCTTTGAAATTGAAAGGTTTGTCCTTCTGTTTGTGGATCTACAAATCGAACAGTCATAGTGGTATAAAGAGAAGAATAAAGATAAAATAAGAGAGAGAGAGAGAGAGTAAAGCTTATGTATTTATAACCAGAAAAAAAAAGGCATGGATATAGTTTTATGCGCATTATTTTCACTTAAAAAAAAGTGTGGGGAAAAGGATCATCTGATGTTACTGTTGGTATCGGTATACATTGGTTTCGCGTTGGACAAAGCCTAGCTTTCGATAGAGTTGATTGGCTGCTATTTTGTCAGGACGACTGGTCAGGTCTATACTTTTAGCCTTCAATTCTTTCGCACGCTGAATGATTTCTGTCAACAGTTGAGTGGCTATACCCTTTCCACGATGGGCTTGGTCGACCACAACATCTTCAATATGAACACGTGTACCTGTTAGACAACGAAGGTAGGCCATCGTGGCAGTGCCTACCAGTTCGCCATCGGTTGTTGTGGCAATCAGAATGTGATTCTGTTCAGAACCAATGGCTTCACCAATGGCTACTTTAGTGACTGATGATGAAAGTTGACTCAGTAGTTTATATAACTCTGAAATACTTGTGTCAGTAGTTTCTTCCCATTTCAGTTGTCTTATAGTGTACATTTCTTTTTCAAAAGAAGGTTGAATAGGCGAAAAAAAAAGAGGTACGAATTCCCTTTATTTTAAATAAATATAAGATTACAACACAACAAGCTGTTTGATGGCTGAATAGACATTGGTGATTAGTGCGGGTTGTTGTTTGTTTAACAGTCTACTGTCCAGATAATCAACAGTCTGATGAACAGTAGTCTGAATCTCTGTTGATTGAGTGTATCGTGACTGAAGGAAATAACTATAGACAATCAAGGCCAAGATAGAAACACGCCATCTAAAATAACAGAATTAGATATATCCTACACTACATGCCGGATCACTTACAAGATGACATGTATGATTAAATAGGTTGGAATAAATACAACTTCAGTATAAGCAATCCACTGCTTTACTGATCTATAGTGTCTCTGAATCCATTGTTGTAGATAGCTGCTTAGTTGATCTTTTGCTAAAAAAGAGGTATCAGGCAATCGAGAGATCAACTCTGATTGAATGTAAGCTATACAATGAACTAATGAAGAAAGAAAGAAAGGAACTAGTGTCACTTGAGAGAAATCATCAGCCAAATAGAATTCACTCTTTTACTTTTACTTTTTTTTTTACCTGCTATAGGTGTACTAGAATACCAATAGAAAGCCATGATAAGATAGTGCATATTCTGGTTTGATAGCAACATCTTGAAGGTTGGATTCTTTGTCTAATGTTATCTTTGATGAGAACAGATTGTATTTTCCTCTAAAGCAACATACACTGATAACATGATAGAGAACTGTACTGTAGGATACAAATACACTAGCAAATGCACGCTTATAGAAAGCAGGGTTGGTATGAAATGATAAGATAGAACTGAAATAGACTAGGCCATTGAAAAGTACAAAGATATGTCCTAACCACCAATAGAATTGTCCTTGCTATTCTATACAAGAGTTGGAGTTTGTTTCAGAACAATAAAGAAAGAAGAATTGTGCTTGCCTTTAAAAGTGGAAACGTCAAGTAGCTCATCGAGTTATAAGGAGTGGAATGGGGTTAAGAAAAAAAAAAAAAGAAGATCGTTAGATGAGTAAGGTGGGAAGACGAACAAATAATTGTGTCCTACTTTACACTTTTATTCGGAACTATTTAACTTCTTAATTTGAAATTTAAACAAGTTTTTCTGTCAACTCTGTCGACAGAATTGGCCTACAAGTAAAACAAAGCATTCGATTGCCTACTATGTAGACTGCTTTCTATGATGTGCCGCAGTTCTAATATACTTTATGCAATTTCACTTTATTTTTAAATGACATCTAGTTTGTGATAAAGCACAGCTTACCGAACCATAGGGAAGGTCAATAAAGATAGGACCTCCGCTGCGCTCTGTGAATTTGATTATTGTGATTGAGCTTTGGATTTGTACCACACATCTTTAAAGTATACACTACGAATAAAATTTCAGTGACTACAGCTTTCACTGAAATTTAACGGTGCATTAACGGTTTTCACTGAAAAAGAAAAGCAAGCGTTAGGCTAGCGCGGGTTCTTATTACTGACTCGTATCCTGTTATTATTATTATTATTGGATCATAATATGCTCATATTGTATGCTTTAGTTTCCATTGCATGCTATATATATTTGAATTGATGTATTAATTCATAATGTAGTTTTCAGTAAGACCACTTTTATTCACAGAAAAAGATAGAATGGCAAAAGCAAAATGCGAGATTTTGAGATAGAGCGTTAGAGACACTAATGAGAACAATCTCAAATTCTGTTGTATATCAGCAAAACGTCAAAAAGATAAGTCTATTTTACTTACAGTGTCTCTTTCTGCCTCGCTTAGAATTGTTTGAAGTAGAGGGATCATCCTATCAATAAAAGATTGTAGTTTAGATAGTATTCTATACATATCGAATTCCAAGATGCATTACATTTTGTCTCTTGGATGGGCCAGCCTGTCCCTCATCTTCAGCTTCATCAGCGCTCTCATCACTTTCATCGCTTTCGCCACTCTCTTCATCAGTTGCATCTTTCTCTACTGAAACAGGCATGGCATTCCTCTTACCTTCTTGGTGGCAAAGTGGATACGTCTTGCTACGAAAGAAGTCCTTCACCTTCTTCCAGCCGAAACAACCAAGAGAATAATCAGTACATTGTGCCAAATCTCAAGGATATGTGGAATAGCAACCTAGCGTGATATTGATGAAGAAGAGATAGCTAATTTCGACAAGCTAATAGACCAACGGCATGTCTTTCTTTTGGATCACTTGAAGCCCGAGCCTTTTACAGTAAACCAACACTACCTTTCCCATTTGATTGAACTCTTGAAGGCTATAAAATTGCAGCAAATAAATTGCAAGACATTAGAAAGAAGAATACAAATGCTAAAACACTCAGTAAATGCCAAATTAGACGTTTACAAAGATGCGGAAAATACAATTGTCAGTCAGGCATATCTTAGCTATGCAAAAAGAGACAAGATTGACTACAACAAAAATATGCTAGTAATCAAAGACGTTGATAAGTACTTTAACAAACCTTCACAGCTAACTGATCTTGAGTAATAATATTTAAGATGCCTCCTATCAGACTTGGTTGGTATTGCCGCGTACGATTTAGACAACAACATAATGCTTGCAAAGTCGATCAAAATGGCAACAACAAGAAATTTCGATAGTAGTATTAGAAACGATACCAGAAAAAAAACATCTCTCGTGATATGCCTTATTTCAGCCAAAAATCAAACAAAACCTGTCATCGATAACATAGTTCTTTTGTTCAAGTCAGATATACCTGAACAAAAACATTTCACGTTAATGCGTATCTACCAACAACTCCAAATTTCTGAAGCAGGCCTGCATTTCTGTGATGGAAGCAACTTTGCTAACAACGACTAGTGTTCAAGCAACGCCTGGCTATAAGTGGTACCACTGGAAAACCTTTTAGTACCTGTTGCAATGCTCGAATCTTCCTGGTCAAGAACACCTTTCGATCAAAGAATGCGTTTCTTTTAGCCCAAAATGAACAGAATCGTTTGCCTTATATAGCGATATGAGTTTTCTTTTGACTTCGAATGTGATATAACATGATCAAGGATACAACACAGCTATGAAAAAAAAATTATGCGAGCCAGTTTTTTTATGCAGATTTTTTCTAAGTACTTCTAAGTCCTTTTTCTCTGGTTTTTTGAAAGTCAGATCTTTTCACGATGTTCACTGGAAATTCACTGAAATTTTATTCATAGTGTATGAAAAAGAGAGACAGAAAGAGAATTTCCTTAGAGACTAAGCAAAAGATATGCTGTGTAATGCGAACAACTCACCATTCTGTGATCCTCTTATTCCCTGTCGCCCGATAGAGTTTAGTCTTCCAGAAAAATAAAAGAAGAAGGTACAGAAAAAAAAATTCGAAAATCCGAAAGAAGCAGAATTGACAAAAGTAATAGGTTGTGCTGAAACAGCAGATTTATAGTTTATTCAACTTGACTTCTTCTTTGCCTACAAGAATGCCTGAAATAAGGCCTTTTATTGAGGAACCCAACCCCAAGGTCATGGACTTGACCACTTAATAAAATGTACCTAGATCAACCCTAAGCAACTACACCAGAATCATTTGCAGATCATTCGTTTGATCTTATGCAAGACTTTAAGAAGACCCCTCTCGATGTATATGAGTGAGGACTGTTGTGGTACATACAAATCAGGTTTAGTATGACGAAGTATTATTGCTTTTTCTATTTAGGGGGAATACTCTCATGATCCATCTACAAAAAACTATGTTGATTTACACACAATCAAAAAAAAAAGAAAGCAACTCTAACTGATCAATACCTCTCCTTTTCCTATGCCCATGTAAATCAACGCTAAGCTTACTGTTACTCAAGACTATATTAGTAACCAAATGAGACACGAATATGAGTCCAGCATCTATCTATTGTAGATTGTGGCTCAATTCCGACTATTAAGACGATCAAAGACGAAAAATTATGCTGTGCATTATTATTTTATTCTTTACAAAGTATAGTACGTAATCAAAATAAAAGTGCTGATTAGTTGTTGGGCGCTGTAGTACCATAGGTTACTCTGGAAGGGTCTTCTACAGGCACTCGTTCATATCGAAGTCCACCTGTTTCAATATCCTCTAGATTCTCATTGTGTTTGTGAACAATATAAAAGCCATGAATAATACCTGGAATAGCACCCAGTGCACAAAGACAGATATTGATCAACAAATCTGCGCTACATCCAGTCTTGATAGCAACAGAAGCAGGTGGAAAGAAGAAGGCAACAATGAACAAAGCAATATCCCGACCGGTATAAGGACTCATTTTTTTTTAGTGTGTTGAAGAAAGAAAAAAGATATAAAACTTTCTCGTATTTACACTTTCGTTTTTTTCTTTGTCTCTCCGAAAACAAAGAATTTCCTTTATGCTTCCTAATTTAGTAAGCTGCTTTGGATATCGCTTCAGGTTGTTCTCAAGTGATACTACGTGCTTGGATAAAGAAAGTGAAGTTTAGGGTAGTGCATATGAGCGAAAAATGGAAGCAAGAAGTATACAAGTGAAAAGGGGACAATAGATGTGTTTGATTTAAACTTTTGACAGACTCATCTTTCGGGATAAACCAATCATAGATGACAAAACCCTGATTATTGCGCAAGTTAAAGCGATCGTCTTACTTGATTGGCTATTCATGCAGTCACATAGCTCTCTTATTTTTTTAATGCTTTATTTTCCCCGCTCCATCCATCATCTATTAGTCAAACTGTCAATCAACATCTTATTTTTTCTTTCTTTTCTTCTTTTAAAAAAAACAAAATGGAAGATAAACAATACGATAAAATCTTAATCAAGAATCTTGTCCTAAAGAACGTAGCTGGTGTAGAAGCATGGCAACGACTGAAATCTCAACCAGTTGTCATTACTGTTGAACTATTTACGGATATCACGGCTGCAGGAAACACAGACCATGTCACCAACACAATCCACTATGGTCATGTCACCAAGGCCATCACGAAACTAGGTGAGACCAGTACATTCCCTACATTGGAAGCCTTGGCCCATGCTGTTGTTAAGCTATGTTGTGTCCAGTTTGGTGCTGCAAGAACTCAAGTAGTAGTAGAACAACCCAAGGCCTTACTGCATGCAGCTGCTTCTGGTGTTAAATTGGCCCGAGCCATTGAAGACTACAAGGATTTAGCAAGTGATGTGATAGAGACAACAGGTCAAGTATCAGGTTTGGGTGTTCGGGATGAAATCTTTGTGCGTGATTTACGCTTGCATACCATTGTGGGTGTCAACCCTTGGGAACGAGAGGAAAAGCAAGTGGTCATCATCAACCTGAAAGTATACCCTTCTTCTATACCCTATGGCGATCATCTCTTGGCTGATGCAGAACGCAACAAGTCTCATAACCTCAGAACGATCGTCCGCACCTTGACTCGTCATATCGAGGCCTCTGGATACAAGACCATTGAAGCCTTTGGCGTGACTGTAGCTCGTTTGGCGTTGGAGAAGTGTCATGTCAACAAGGTCTCTGTTCGTGTCGAGAAGCCAAGTGCGATTTTGTTTGCTGATTGTTCTGGTCTGGAAGTGACACGTGATCGAATCTGGTTGGAACAGGTGATTGAACAAGAGAAGGCGGCTGGTCAGAAGTTTATTCACCATGATGGTATGTTACACTACACCAAAGATGTGCCCTCCAACTACAACCAAATTGCCTATATCGCCTTTGGATCCAATGTGGGTGATCGCGTGAACAATATCAACCAGGCACTTCAGTTGCTTGAAAGCGAGTGCGAGAGCATCGTGTTGGACACCAGTTTCTTGTACGAGACACCCCCTATGTACTATACAGAACAACCTGCCTTTCTAAATGGTGTCTGTAAGATAGCTACTCATTTGGATCCTCATGCCTTACTCAAGAAATTGAAGGAGGCTGAAAACACCTTAGGCCGCTTACCCAGTTTTCGCAACGGTCCTCGTCCTATTGATCTGGATATCTTGTTTTACAATGATCTTGTGCTTGAAGATGGCGATCTCCTTACCATTCCTCACAAGTCCATTCAGGAACGTGAATTTGTGCTTTGGCCACTCAATGATATTGCACGCGATATGGAACATCCTCGTCTCTTCAAGACAAATGGTCAACTTTTATCTCAACTCCTCAAAGTGACAGCCGAAAGCAAAGAGGGCCCTCTCAAGATCGATAAGGTAGCACCCATTCAGAAACAGACACTGTGGCGATGGAACGAAAAGACTTATGTGATGGGTATCCTCAATACCACACCCGACAGTTTCTCGGATGGTGGCAAGCACAGCAATGTAGAACAAGCCGTGGCAGCTGCCTGGAAGATGAAAGAAGAAGGTGCTGATATCATTGATATCGGAGGCATGTCCACACGTCCGGGTGCAGACGATACATTCCCTGAAGAAGAAGAGATTCGTCGCGTGGTGCCTGTGATTGAACAGTTGAGGGCTTCTGGATTTGACCTGCCTATCTCTGTCGATACCTTCCGTGCCTCTGTAGCCAAGGCAGCCATTGAGGCAGGTGCTGATCTGATCAACGACATCAGCGGTGGCTCTAGGGATCCTAATATGCTAAAGGTAATGGCCGATTGTGAAGTGCCTGTCTGTCTGATGCATATGCGTGGTGATGCTCAAACGATGATGTCTAAGGAAAACACAACCTATGAAAACGACGATGTAGTGGATGATGTGACTCACGTGTTGCACGTGTTGGTAGAAAGAGCGATTGCTGCTGGTGTACACCGATGGAATATCATCATTGATCCAGGCGTAGGATTTGCCAAGACAGCTGAACAGGATTTTGAACTCTTGCGCCATCTTGGAGAGATGTCTGAGGGCCAAGATTCGTTGTTACGTGGATTTCCTTCTTTGGTAGGCATTAGCCGCAAAAAGTTTATTGGAGGTGTTACTGGTGTCAAAGAGGCTGAGAAGAGAGCGTTTGGTACTGCAGGTGCAGTGGCAGCCTGTGTTGCTGGAAATGCTAATATTTTGCGTGTACATGATGTTCGACCTATGTGGGAAGTGATTCAAGTATGCGACCAAGTCTGGAGAAAGACAAGACAATAATACACGTCTTGTATGTAAATATGATATAGATTATTTTTAATAAAAGAAAGGGATTTCCCGAAACTATCGCCTCATTTGACGTTTACTCCTTAACTTTTCACATTCTAAACTTATTCCTTATTTTTCTTAAAAACAAGCATAGGGTTAACATTGAAATGACCAGGTATTCTTTTAGACATAAGTAAAATCTTGTTGTTATCAAAGCGAATGCAGGATCAAGTTTTTTTTTAAAAACCAGCCATTATCTTATGCCGCTTATTTTTCCTTTTTCTTTCTTTATTTTTCTTTTTTTAACAAGAACGCGAATATGAGTTCTATCTATACAAAGCGACTTACAAAAGAACTCAAAGGTAGCGAAAAAAGATACAGTTTGAATGTCTTCAATGAATAGTTGACTTATGTTCTTCTTTAAAAAAGAATAAAAGAAAACTAACATTCAAAACCACCTATTTTTCTATTAAAACAGATCTTAATAAAAACCCTCCAGAAGGAGTTGAGGTAGAAGAAGCTGATAACTTCAAAAAGTAAGCTGTTTATTTGGATCAACAAATTTTCTTACTTTATCATTAGATGGAAATTACGCTTAACTGGTGCACCTGGCACTATATATGAAGTAAGTAAAATTTGACATCAATATGAACAATAACAAATAAGCTAATGACATTGTTTCTTTAAAGGGAGAAGAGTTCAAATTAGAATTTCGGTTTACACCACAATATCCATTAGAAGCACCTGATGTGGTCTTTATAAAGCCTTTTGTACCGATCCACCCACAGTAAGTTGATGTTCACTATCAATACAACCCACTCATCTGTTCTAGTGTAAGTTTGTTTTGTATTCAGTAGGCCTTTGTGTGTTGAAACTATGATCATTTTAGATCTATTCAAATGGACATATTTGCTTGAATATTCTTTATAAGGATTGGTCCCCTGTTCAGACAGTTGCTCATGTCTGTCTATCTATCATATCCATGATATCAAGCTGTACTAAAAAAGTAAAAATCTTTCTTCTTATTCAACTTGGAGTTTTCTTAATCGATCTTTCAATCTTAGGAACTTCCTCCAGATAATGATCTATACATCAAAGGAGCATCGAATTCACCCAAAAAGACAGTATGGGCATTTCAGGTAAAACAAAACAGAATTTTAATCAATCTGTTGAGCTAACATTTTCTTTTCTATAGTAAGCGACAGAATAGGTTACGAATAATATAAAAAAGAATTGCTAACCTATTTCTTATAGTGATGATACAGTGTAATGAAACAACAAGAATAAAGCAGAATTTTGTACATATTTACATCTAAAGAAAAACTTTTTTTTTATTTGAAATGAAGGGTGTTCTAGGAGTGAAATTAGTATAAGAGAAAAAAAGAGAGGGGAGGGAGGGAATGGTTACAGAATCCATGAAAGAGCCTTTTTATACCAAGGTAGAATCTCGTCCATTTCCTTATCTTTCTCGATATCCAAGTGAGTAACACGGCCAGTCTCAAAGTCGACTTCCTTCAAGGGAACAACCTTAGATTTCTTAATGAGCTTATAACCCAGATACCAAACAGTGACAGGCACAAGACCAATATAGGCAGTGACAAAGTTAACACCATCAAAGGTAGGAGTGAAGGATGTGTAGCCTTGACCAAGTGTGACAAAGGTAGTCAAGATAATAGCAACGATGGAAGACCAAGGGTAGAGGAAAGCCTTGTAAGGCAAGTCTTCCATACAACGTCCTTGGGCCTTGAAGGCACGTCTGAATCGAATATGGACAACAGCAATACCCCACCAACTGATGAAACCACTGACAGCAGTGATACTCAAGAACCACACAAAGGCAACAGAAGCACTATAGATGGACACAAACACACAGAGGAAACCAATGACAGAGGATACAGTGACAGCCCAGTAAGGTGAACCCCAGCGATTCAATTTGCCCATGAAACGAGGTGCATTACCATCCTTGGCGAGACCCAAAAGGGTACGAGAACAGGTATAGAGGGATGAGTTGGCAGCAGACAACACACTGATCAAGATGACAGCATTGATGATGTGAGCACCGACTTCAATACCAGCCAGACTGAAGACAAGAGTGAAAGAGGCAGTACCTGGATCACCATCTGAGTTGGCCAACTGAGGGTTGTTGTAGGGAAGACACATACCAAGCAAGAAGATGGTGACGATATAGAAGAAGATAATACGCCAGAAGGTATTACGAATGGCACGAGGAACTGTCTTGGTAGGGTTCTTGGCTTCACCAGCAGTGATACCTACAATTTCAGTACCCATGAAAGAAAAACCAGCAGAGAGCAAGACATTAAGTGTACCAAGACCACCATTGACAAAAGCTCCAGGATTCGTCCAGTATTTGAAGCCAATCACCTGACCACCAAGACCGCCTGAGGTAACACATAAAGCTATTCATTAGGTATGTTAGTACAGTCCTTCTACAAAAAAAAGGGAAATCACTAAAAATAGGCTTACCAATGATAATAAAGACAATGACAATCAAAATCTTGAGCATAGCAAACCAGTATTCTAATTCACCGTAAAGCTTGACGCCCACCAAGTTAATAGCCAAAATCAAGGCCATAAAGATAGTAGACCAAGCGGGGTCAGGCATGACAGGTGCCCACCAGTTTACAATAGTAGCAGCAGCAGAGATTTCTAATAGTAAGGTGTTAATGTGATTGTGTTTGTAAGACAGGTTTCAGAATGTTTACCAGCAGCAATAGTAACGGCCTGAAGAAAAACAATGAAATTTATAGGAAATTAATGAGTGATTTGAATATAGACAAAAATAACAAGAGAACTTACCCACTATAATATATAGATAAGATAATGTAGCGCAAAAAGGAAATAAGATGAGTAAGTGAACCTATTATAAATTAATTTCTTTTCTATCTCATCTTACCGAAAGCCTTTGTTACATAAAAAAAAAAGAATTGTGCATGAGATGACATGAGCATGATATTGAAATCGATTTCTAACATACCAATAATTCCAGCCGAGAGCAAAACCAAAGGCAGGATCAACAAAGCGTGTAGCATAATGATTAAAAGAACCAGAAACTAAAGAGAAAAAGACAGAGTGAGTCTATGGCTTCTTTCTTAACGTTGCTTTTATTTTTACCTGGCATATAAGTTGACATTTCACCAAGACAGGTCATTAGACAATACACCTATTAGAGAATGATGAATGAGAAAAAAAAACTCGATCAGTGTTTCTGTTTTAAGGTAGTACCATCAAACCAACTATGAAAATAAGTTAGTTCTGTCAAGTCAAATATAGAGCTAAGAACTTTATTTTTATTACTTACTGACACAATAAGCAATTAATGCACCTGCAGGACCAGCCTATCCAAATAAAAAGTGAGATTGAGTGTTTTCATCATTGACAATTGTTTCGAGTTTTATTATACCATGGCAATATTCTGTCCAGAGTTCAAAAACAAGCCAGTACTACATTACAAATAAGCCCGTGAGAATTATACTCAAGAGGATGATCGAATGTTTATTTTTACCCAATACAACCACCAAGGGAAATCATTTGGATATGACGAGCATTCAATCCTCGATGCGTCTTGTTTTCATTTGACACACCAAAGGATTCATTTGGTATACTTTCTAATGAAAAATGGGATTGATCGTATAATTCGGCTTTCTCATCGTCGAAGACTCGCATTGGATCTGAACTACATGAGGTTGTTGGACGAGCCATGCCTTGCTCAGCATGAGTGATTTTTTCGTCACTATCCACCATAATTTAAAAAAGAAGAATGAATAAAAGAAAAAGGAAAGGACTATAAAATTTTTTTCTCTTCGCTTTTAGTTATTTTTTTTTGAGAGCGATGATTTAATAAGTTGACCCTGTTACGCAGTGAGATACAAAAACAGCATAAATCCAACCAATACTCTAAAACCTTTGTTATTCTGGCTTTCTATTTTGCCCGCCCATTAAGCTCTCTTTGATTGACGCTCCGTTTGTAAAGTAAGAAATGTCAGATATCAATCGAGAACATGCAATGGCCGTCAAAGGAAAAGAAGGGGAAAGGGAAAAAAAAGAAGAAGAAAAAAATGACGGAGAAAAAAGAAAACATTGTTCGCTCTGTTGCTGCTTTAGTATATATTATATTCCATAGCATATATTATCAAAGTACAGAGATTAAGTTTGATACTATTGACAAACTTGGAAGATCTTTGCGCTCATCGGTATTTTAAATATTATATAACAAGACAAGTCAGGTATGGAAATCCATCTGCCTGTCCATGTGCTGTTATCTTTTTTAAACAAGAAGACCCTCGATACCAAATCGAGTAATAGAATTTTTTTATCTTTCTCTTTAAAAGTCAGTAAGGAATTTTATAAGAAAAAATCCAGATGTGTAACATAAATGCGTTTAAAGAATTCTTCTCTATTCTTACATGAAAGAATATATTTAAGAAAAGCAAGCACAGTTACCAGCTTAATAGTGTTCCTCCGTTTAACAACCTCAAGTTGCTTTTTTGTGATACTTGGTATGATGAACACAGTGTCCTACCTTCTCAAAAGACTTCGTCCTACCCACACAAGAAGGTTCTCTTCCGCACTGACAGCAGCTTCAAAGATAACAGAGTGTTTGACAGGTAGAGAACTTGTCTTTTAGCTATTTCTTTATAAACCAGAGCTTCCGTTTATTATCTTCAGTGCTATCTAAGTAACTAATTGCCTTATTATACTTGCACAAAAGAAAAAAGTTCTACTCTTGTCCTTTTAGTTGTATTGTAGCTAAATGGCAGATAATGCTGAATACAGTCTAAAAGAGGAACCACCAAGAAAATTTTCTTTCTAGAGAAGCTTTCTAATAAAGATATTGCGGAATAAGATTGGTTATAGTTCTTCAATAGGACAAGATGCACTGACGAATTGTATCCATAGGAGCTTTGTTTTTTCTGACAAGAATTGTACTCATACTGGGCTGTTGTCTGCAACAGAAGGCACATGCGGTCGAATGATTCCTAGTATATGAATAAATCAGCCTACTCTCAAAATGGCACAATAATCTACTAGCTCGGTTTGTTTGAAATAATCAAACAGTCTGTCGCACAAATTAGTTTTAATGACAGTTAAGGGTTTCAAAGCGTGATGTCTTTCCTAGTTGAAGGAAAGAGGTGGGAGCTTTTCTTTGTTCTTCTTGGTATTGTTAAAGCTAAAGGTTCAACTTGTCTAATTCTTATAACGCCTTGATAATAAATAGAAGCTAAAGAAAAACGTTACACACAATTCTTCCTTAGCATATTTGAACTTTATTTGCACCTTTTTTGACCTAGTGTCCTATTGAAATATTTTTCATGAAAGAAAAGAGAAGATATCATTTAGACCTCTATACCTCAATAGCGGAAATCAGCTGTTGTCTTTTTTTTTTTTAAAAAAAAAAGAACGAGCGGTGTTTAGAGTGTACTGAAACCTGCATATTGTACAGAAATTAGCATAGAAAAAAAAAGATCAACATAGTCTTTAAATCAACATTGATCCATGAGGAGCAAACGACTCAAAGTACTGCTTATTAAGAACGATAGAATGGATCTGATTTGCTGCTACTATGCGGTCTTTTTCTTTTTAATTTAATAAACATACAGCTGTTTTATATTTCAATATATGTTAATATTGGCGAGAGATGACTCCCGTATTGAGCAAACTCTTAAATCAAATGCCACGTGTGTTGACTCACATCACAGTAAACTCACAAACTACTGCCAGTATCATCTACCATAGAGAATTGCGCGCTTTGGAAGTTTAGGGATGTGTTGCAAATGTATAAAAGCGTCTGTTTATAGGCTCAGCTATCAATAAAGCATAGTCAGAGATTTATATTATTAAGAAATTCATTTTCTGATAATAAGCTACTAAAAATACGTCATCATTGTTGAATTTGAGCCGTTTTAAAAAAGTGAATATGAACCTCAGACATGAATCTATCCATATAAAGACTTCTAAAAAAAGGTTACTTTTTGTGAACGTGTAATTACTGTCATAAGTGGACTTGAGGTATTAGTCGTTATTTCATAAACGGTGGGGATTCGTAGGAGTTGCTTTGGCAATGAGTGTATAAAATCATCTCAATAGATAGAATGAAGATAGCTATTTATCACTTTGTAGAGTATTTATTTGACTATAGCTATATGCATCTATGACGATTTGTTGAAACTGATACAGAGGGGAGAGCAATAAACTACTCATTTTTTTGTGCGAGAAGTTGATGTGCATTAATTTCATTATTCAATTGACTTCTACCACAGACTTGAGTTATACCCTTAAGAAATCTATTGGTCTAAGTCTCTCTTTAAGTGAAAGAACCGGTCTCGATTGTGATTGTCTATGCATGAAAGTGCCCTTCGTTACTTTTGCTTTGATATCAATAATCGCTGCACAAAACTATTAGCCAAGAGTTGATAGTCTGGAAGACAAACATCATCAGATCTAATGTCCACTGCTTATCAATAGGAACATGAGTCTGCTTTTTTGAAGATGATAATAATGATCACTGTGTGAAGATATATACTCACAGTATGTAAATGAAGTTTTTGCTTCTTTTTAGTTAATCCGTTGTTATCGGCTGTTTATCAGTATAGAGTACTGGTGAGTGTAGGTATATTGATTATTCATATTTATCAGGTGATTCTGTAAGACCAAATATAAGTATAATAAATCAGCCGACCTACTCACTACGCTTGCTTACGGCCGTTGTCACCTCACGGTTTGGATCCTGGCTTTCCTATAAAAACACTCAAACTTATATGTAAAACAAATAACATTTTAATAATGAGCTATAGTCTAAAAAGCATTGATTATTTATTTTACAAAAGAAGTTCAGGAAAGATAATGCTATCAGTAGTATTATTGGAAGATGAATATTGTTGATCAGATTGTGCTTCTGCAAGCAGAACATGAACTCCTCGAAGGTTGGTTGATCGAGAGAAAGCAACATAAAACTGACCGTGAGTGAATAGAGGAGAACGAAGATCAATTTCTACATTTGTTGAAGATTGACCTTGGGACTTATTAATAGTCATAGCAAAGCTTAGCTTGACAGGAAATTGCTTTCTTGACAGAATAAATGGGTAGTCGTCTTCTAAAGTAGTAAGAAACATTCTAAGAATAAACTCAATTTGTTCATGACCGCCGTTTTGATCTTTCATTACTACAGCTTCAAGGACATACTAACCAATTCTTTTTACAATCAGTCTTGAACCATTGCATAGACCTCTTTGAGGATCTAAATTTCTGAGTAACATCACAATACAGCCTACTTTCAGGGTTATCTTAGCAGGTATTCAGTGGAAACTCTATAGACTTCGTTGTTGCTGTTTCCCTCATCCGAATAGTCAGCTTTATCAGCAGAGATCAAAGTAATAGGCTCTCCTGGCATCAAATCAAGCACCTTTTTGTTTATAGAATCTACAACGGCATTTTTGGAAGTAAGAATAGCAGATTTGTATAAGATGCTTGGATTGCCAAGTGCTTATCACCGATCAAAAAATGACCACGTATTTACGTGCTAGAACAGATTGGACGTCCTCGTAAACCTTTATCCGCCCAAAAATCCTAAAAAGGCAGTTTGGGTGACAGTTTTTGGAGGAATAAATGTGCGATTACTATTTTTGACCAAAAAAACGCATTTTGGACACTTTCTTCCTTTTTGAGCAGAGTGGTGATACGAATTTTTATGATTCGATGTCCGTCGACTTGCTCTTGCAGGCTTAAAAAGTTGAATGTCTACAATATCGGCTTACTTTAAAATTTATTTCTTTCATTGTAGTACGGTGCTTCCATTTTTGAATAGAAAATAAAACGTTATTCTTAAGACAAATCAAATTATAGATTTTATTGGACGAGGAAAAAGAACGGTGTTAGAAAAATAACAAAAAAAAAGACAAGACAAAAAAATAACGCGAAAAAAAAGCTTTTACAAGTGAGGAAACAAGTTTCCAACAATTCCAGCAGTTTTGTGAATGTTGTTGGGAAAGAGGGGACCCTTGCGGATTACTTTGTACCAAGGAGAGACCTGAAAGTTGCTGGCACTTTGAATACTCGTTACTTCTTGTAGCAAGCTAACAGGAGAGATGAGGTCAGAAGCATCAAAGGCAACAAACTTTCGGTTGGAAGAAATGGTCTCTTTGACCCTTGGCACATTCAAAGCATGCTTGTCACTAGCACCCTCAAACACTTCACCCAAGACGAGATGTGTAGGCTGTCCGGTTTCAGAATCATCAACAAGGAAGTCAAAGAAGCAGAGAATTTTACAGACAAACCATACAGTGTGCAGCTTACTAAAAACCATAATCGTATTAAAGTCAGTACCATCATTCAATACCGTTACTACAAAAAAAACTTACTTTTGTTTGTTCATTTCATTGACCTGGAACATCGCGTAGTAGCCGGACTTTTCAGTCTGCGATTCCAAGTTTTTATACAAAGATGAGTAGTAAACTACATCATCCTTCCAAAGCTTTGAAGCAATCGTCATGTTGTACTGCCTTTGGCGTTCAGAAATACCCACATTTCTGTTGCCAGTTACCCTAGTCAGCAGGTGGAAGAGGGCAACACCAAGTTGGCCGATGCTGAATGTATTTTTGATGACTTCAGACTTATTCTTGTTGGCAAGGCTGACGTTGCTGTTCAAGAAGGGAGCCCAGAGTTGAGGGTAAGTTGGGTCTTGAGGGTGGTCTTTGTATGTTGTGTCATCCTTTTGAGGTTTGAAGTCAAAGTTGACACTACCAGAGAACTCAAGATAATCCAACAGAGCATCCACTTCAAGAATGTTGTTGTTGTTAGCGGCCACGTTGTTAGATGCCTTCATCGTACGTTTCAAGATTCCAATTGATCTTTCCATTGAACGCGCACTTGTTGAAGACATGGGGCCAAAGTAACGGATGTAATCGCCTACATGTGAGAGGAGGTGCATGTTGATGCGGTATACTGTTAGAGAGATTGTCTTGCGTGCAATGCACTCATCGAGGTAAGAGAACCACTTCTTGAAATGCCTATTTCGTTATCAAATATAAAGCGATTATATAAGTATTGACATGTTATTTAAATAGAACCGGATACTTACTTTTCCATCTCACATATATCTTCAGAGCTCAAATGTCGTTGAAGCATCAAGGTGATACCACAGACAACATTGTTCAGAGCAGCAGCAGCAGGAGGACACAAGTGAGGAGCCAGTAATGTGTGGAAAGTGTACCGAAGTACATCTAGCCAGCAAACAGAACGGTATACACTCAACTTGGACTTTGCGCAAGGGTTGTATGGCTTCCAACTACCAGTAAAGTGCTGAGAGATGTGCCTTTTGGACAGTTGCAAGGACTTATAGATCTTCTCGCCTACATTAGCTGGCAGTTGGAAAGGGTAGTTGTTTTTGTTGTTGACATGCTTGTACTTGTCATTGAACTCGGAGGAGAGCATTTCATACACAAGTTTAGCAATGTTGGAGCCTAGATGAAACTCATCGAGAGCAACAAAAAAAGGAGACTTGAAGTTAGGAAGATCAGCGAAGATGGATCTGGATTTGATACCATATTGAGTGGTAGTGGCTGAATCCTATCGACAAGGTTATTATCATAATTCATAACAATCAGTTTAGTTGGCACTTACACCTTCATCTTCAAGCATCAAGTTAGCCATCGTTCTAATAGGCTGGTCGCGCAAAGGATAGTACATCCCATTCTTGCCAGGTTCGTCAGGGTGTTTGCCAAATGCTATCAATCAAGTTAGTATATTTCAAAAAATATCATGAAGTTAAATACTTACTGATACAATACTTGCATCCATAGAAGGCACCATGACCTATACGACATCCTTAGTACAATTGCTTAATTGTTACCAAGAAATACTTACCACCAAAGTCAAGTAACTTTTGACTTTCGATCAGATCAGAAGTAATGCCCACCAAGTACATATGAGCACGGCATACCTCGTCTCCATTCTTAAGCACCCTCATAGGGGCTTCACCAAACTTCTTGAATTCCTTGACAATAGGAAGCAGGAAGCTTCTGATGTCCGGCTTGTTGTCACTGCAAAGGATTGCTGCCTGGAACATGTTTTTGTCTTGGAATCTAATTATAAGCAATGTAAGTTTATATTCAAGTGTCATATGCCAAACAACTTACCTGATCGTTGGTTCGTAATTCAACAAGATGACATGGATTATCATCATGGCTTTATGCGACTTGCGCGAAGTGAATCCGTCGATAGCCAAGAGAACACCTTGATCCAAGGGGAGAGTGAAAGCCCGGTCTTGCTTCATTTGCTCGTATACTCCGCCACAGTACAAATCGAACAAATCGCTATCGTCTTGGAGGCGTTCGTCTTCAAACACTTGATGACGATACATCAATTCATCTCGCTTTTTATCGACTGACAGAAGTTGCGCAATTTTCTTTGCAATTGAAACATACTTGATGTAAGTTCTCTTGCGAAAATTACGCTGTTCATTGCACACAGGACAGTGAGTCATTTCTTGATCATCGTCAGCATCAAAGAGGTAGCATCCCTTTTTACAAGTTTCATGCTCAACAACAGGAGAGAAACGGATAACTCGCTTGATGAGATTGACGGTGGTGCTCAAACTAGTAAGCTTGCGTGCGAGATCTAAAAAGATTAGTTAGATACATCATTTCAACAGCTATCTCATCATTATCATACCGCCAGTTTCGCGCAAAGCTTCATTGAAGACATCTCTGATTTCATCGCTTGTATTGATGCTGATGCCATTTCTCTTACAGGCCTTGAGATAACGGATGCTATGAATCTCGGAGGGTGTAAAAGGGTTTGAACTGTGAGAAATGTCAATGTCAAAAGGATCGACAGTTTCACCTAAAAATGAATCGCTTTTAGTGGCGGATCAGACAAACTTTTTCCTATACAACATTAATACCTTGGTCATCAACATCCATTGGCTCAGGAGTTTCTGCTTGTTCAGGAACAGACATGATATCATCAAAGTCTTGAGCATCAAAACCAACAGGATCCCAGTCGGCCAAAACTGACTCGACATCGGAATCAATGTCTTGATGATTTCCAGCAGGCTCTTGGGAAGGAGAGGCTTCTAAATGGAGGGCGTCATTGTCCTGAAAGAGTCGAGCATGTTGCAAACCCACCAAAGGACCGACTTGCTTTCTGCGTTGATTTCTTGTAGGTTGAGGACGTTGAGGAGCCATTTTGTTATATTTGATAGAGAATGTGGGATTAAGGCTTAGTGATAACTTAGAACTTAATACAACTCAAACTTAAGAATATGCAAGAATAAAAATCAAAGAATGATGAGTCTCTGTTTTTATCCTTTTATTAAAGTGTGAGGAAGAGCTCATTAAAGAAAGCAAAAAAAGAAAAAATTATATTGGAACAAGTCGGAGAGTGAATCCTTTGAAAGGTAGTCTCATACGAAAAGTAGAGTATGTGATAAGTCAAATACGACATTGCCCCCCTCCAGGATGAGGTTACCTGGAAGAGGAAAATATAAGGTAGAGATTTTAAGCGGATTGCAAACGCTTACTCTTCCGTGCAGGAGGTATCACAGGAGCAGTGACTTGTGATTTAGGTGACACATGCTTCAGAAATCTTTTTTCATTTGAGGTGCCTTCATTAAGGCTAACGGGATGTTTTCGTGGTCTGCCTACTTTGCGAGGACTGCCAACTTTGCGAGGTCGACCTACTTTACGAGGTCTACCAACTGGTTTAGTAGAAGAGGCAGATGAGTCAAGCTGCATAGAGGACATGGTGTCCATGAGCTTAGAGATTGTACCAGGAGGGTTAGACTTTAAAACTTCAGAAGATGAGGGAGCGTTGGTAGCAACTGCATTTTTCTTAGGTTTGTAAGGAACACCCAAACGCTTCCAGTAATCACGAATAATCTTCGAGTCATTGAAATTGTTAGCAGGCAGCCATTCATCCCATTCTGAGCTATAGTTTTTCCAACGGACAAGATACTCATACTTTTTTGGGGTGCCTCGATGATTCAGGATAGCCTCAACTTCAAAGTTGGTTATGACATTACCTTCATCATCTCGCTCAATAACTTCTTCATGAGAGATTAACTTCAATTCAGTGGTAGTATAGTTACGAGGCATAATGATACCAGTTTCATCGCGCAAAACATACGCATTGCCTTGATTCTTTCGAACAATAGTATATGGACCTTCATATACCGCGTCTAATTGACCGGCTTTACCATGAATGCGTACCATGACATGACTGCCAGGAGCATATTCGACGAGACGATGAGTATTATCAAACTTCGCCTTAACAATTGCCATTTGTTCGTCATTTCTAGCATGAATTGCAGGTATGACAATGTCAGCTAGATAATCGATGCGCTTCATGAGCTCTTCGTGAGACATAGGAACATCACTTTCAGGAATGGTAGAAGTCTTGGTGGACTTGAATCCATAAGGGTCGTTCATACGTCGAGCAAACATGAGTGAAAAGGGCGTCGAATTGTTTCTTTTACTTATTTGATTATTCAATGCGAGTTGAATAGCAGGCAAGTATGCATCCCAATGTACGCCAGTACCGTTTGTGGCTTTGCCAAGTAGAACTTTTACAGATTGCACATAGCGCTCACTCAATCCATTGGCAGATGGATGTAGGGGAGTGATGAAGCGGTGATCAAAGTCCATAGCATCAGCGAGTTCTTTCATAAGGGAATTGGAGAACTCCTTGCCGTTGTCAGATTGAAGTTTGGTAGGAAAACCCAAAATAGAAAAAACATCAATCAATGTAGAGACAATAGTGGTACTTTTCTTATCAGGCAAAGCCTTGATAATACAAAAGCGAGTACAGACATCAATAATTACCATGAAGTAGTTATTTTGTAAACCTTTCATAGTAGATATGGGACCACCCAAATCAATGGCAAAATGGTCTCCAGGGATGTAACTGTAAATAGGACGTAAAGGATGATAACCTTTCTTTTGAATATTATGGCGTTGACATTCATGACATAGACGAATGAAAGAAATAGCATCTGAGATTAAATTAGGCCAGTGAATGCCTTCAGCATGCAAGCGTTTAACGATCTGTTCGGCACCATAATGGCCTATCTTGTGATGAGCATCTGCTAAAAGTTGTTGTCGTTCAGCTTCGGGAGCAGTGAAATAATCAGGACATAAAGTCTGTCCACTTTGAACGTAAAACACAGATTTACAAGAAGGATCGTTCTCAAGATTTCTACTAGCGAGATGATCCTTAGCTTTAGTTACCTTTCGTTGGTTGATGGCAACAGACGTAGCGAAATTCGATCGTCTCAAAGCAAGGACTCCGCGTTTCTTGAGAATTTCTTCATGTTCCTTCTCGTCACGAGGAGGGAACAGTCTAGATAACTTGTCACTGATAATATTGTCCAAACCTTTGATATGAACGACAGTAAAGTTATAGTCTAGAATAATGTCAAGCCATTTAATCAACATATTATTGGCTGTCTTTTGACTGTGTATAAAAGTGAGAGCACGGTGATCTGTGAAGAGGGTAAAGTGTGTGCCCCAGATAAACTTGTGGAATTGCTTCAAGGCATATACCACTCCGAGTAATTCTCTCATAGTAACACTATATAGCTTTTCAGATCTAGAAAGCGATCTAGCCATGAAGCCAATATATTTTATAATGACTTTTGTAGATCCATCATCCCTTGTGATTCTGTATTCCTGGTATAGACAACAGCCAATACTATAGTCAGAAGCATCAGTGGATATGCAGAAAGGATGAGATAGATCGGGGTGACTTAAAACAATCTCTGAAGCAAGAATCTTCTTGATACTGTCAAAATGCATTTGATGTGTCTGAGTCCAAACAAAAGGGCCTTCTTTTTTCTCGTCGTGACAACGCAAATAATCCAACGGTCCCATCAAAAGGGCAGCGTTAGGAATGTGCACACGAAAGAAGTTGGCTAGACCCAGAAAGCTCATGATTTGCTTTGCAGTAGTAGGTCTAGGCCAGTCCATAATGTTGGTTATTTTACGACTATCAATTTGTTTACCTTTAGCAGAAATGGAATATCCAAGAAGATATACTGCAGATTTGGCCATAAAGCATTTTGAAAAGTTCAAGCGAAGATTCGCATTAGTGAGAATTTGAATAACAGTCTTGACGTGATAGAAGTGTTCATGCATTGTAGAACTGTAAATACACACGTCATCAACAAAGCATTGTACAAATGGTAAATCCTTAAATAATGTCAGCATGATTCTAGAGAATAGTTGACTAATGGTGGATATACCAAAGGGAGCACCCCTGTACATATATTGCAAGTTGTTTGGAGCAGTGAACGTAGTTTTTATACTGTCTTCAGGATTGACAGGGAATTGGTTAAAGGCAGATTTGAGATCGAGGGTAGTAAATACAACAGATCCAGCCATGGCATCAAAAATACTAGAGATAAGAGGTAGAGGAGTAGCATCCACTGGTAAATGCTTATTAAGCATCCGAGGATCCAGAACTACACGAATCTTATCGGTCTTTGTACCATCCGAATTCTTTTTCAAAGCCACTGTAATTGGTAAATTCCATGCAGAAGGAGTTGCAGGAACGATAATGCCATCTTGAAGCCATTCATTGATAATATCCATAACTTTTGGTTGAAGTTTATAAGGAATAGAATATTGTCTGATATTAACTACGACATCCTTAGGGGTAGGTAGATACAGAACTGCTTCGGGTAAGTTGCACAGCGCTTTTCCGTCAATACTCTTATTGGCATCGATGTAAGGTTGGAGAGCTTTAGCAAAGACAACTTGCTCTTTTTCCGTACCAGCGCTAGAAACATTGGGTTCATAACGCTCATCGTCAATAGAGTCATCATATTTAACTCTGTTTTTGTATTTCACAGCCACATTATTGAGGTAAATTGATAGCTTTGGAAGAAGATCAGTACCCATAAGAATACTGTTACTGTAAGCAACGTCTTCAATCACATCAAAGTGATGAAGAACAATGCGTTCGACACCATCATATTCTACAGACAAAGGATTGACTGTTTGAAGACGAGCAACTTTCATTCCATTGGCTAAGATTAAACTGCCTGGAATAGAGTGAAAAGGGATTTGGTGTTTCAACGCAAATGCTTTAGAAATAACCGAAGTATTCGCACCTGTGTCTATTTTACCGTAACACTCAATGTCATTCAAAATGATGTATGTGTCAGGGGAGAAGGAAGGACAATCAGAAGTAAGATTGCTATCAACATCGCCCTCAATATCATTTCTCTTTCGAACTACACAGACGGTTTTATCATCATTAACAATACCATTGAGATTATCTAGATCATATTGTCTTAATTGCAATTCATATTCATCATCAGATGAATTCTCGAAGTCAAGAGAAAGTGATACTTCAAGAGAATCTTTATTTGTTGCATTACTATCAGAAGAAAGATCACCAGCAATTGAATGAGATTCAGATGCATGGTTAGAGAGTACATTAGTATCCAGCATTTCAATACTACTGACGAAGGTGTCATTGTTTGTAGAGAAATTTACCTTAGTGGAGGATGCACGCTTGCTACGCTTACACTCATAGTAATGATCTTTTGTGTAAGGAGCCTTCTTACAAGAGTAGCAAATTTGACCCTTGTAAATCCCCTTTGGTAGGCCGGACTTGGTAGTCTCACCATTCTTCTTTGCATTAGAGATAGCAGGAGAAGCAACAACAGAAGCAGAATTGAAGTGCTTAGACTTCTTGGTCGTGATAACTTCATTCTGGTTATCATTAGAACCACGCTTCTTGGATTTTTCCTTGTCCGAAAGGTTGTAAAGACCAGACAAGAAAGACTCAAGATCCACAGAGTTAGCATTGATGACATGCTCGATGACATCAAGAGACTGAGGTACAAAGCGCACATAGTTTCTTGGCGCGTACTGGCTTTGCTCAGAACCACCAGGACCAAGAGACACCGACTGGTTGGGCTCTCTATTTTGCTCCTTGGCGTAAGCTTTGAGGTATTTATTCACCTCCTCAAGAACATCATCATTGTACAGAGCACAAAGAAAGAGTTGCGACACTATATGACTGTCAGAGGAGGAAGACTTTGAGCCAATGACATGCTCTCTGAAACGATACATAAAATCGTCAAAAGACTCATTATGATCTTGCTTGAGCTTAATCAAGCGGAGAAGCCATTCATCGCAGGTGATGCGATAGGCGAGGTCGAATTTTTCCCTCAAAATTTTGCAGGCATCAGCCCACAAGAAACGATTTTTGCTACTAAGAGCACGAGACTTTATCTTTCTCTCAAACCATCCCTTAACTCTAGGATTGCTGAAGCAAGTTTCGAGGTGAGTCAACCACTCGGCTTCAATATCCACCCCTTTGTCTTT